>SEYY01000193.1:275271-280271 GCA_009176605.1 Armadillidium nasatum
AATATTAACAATTGATGAAGGTCTGAGTTGTGTGTTTTCCAAGAGGATATCATAGTTGCGTGGGAAATTGTGGAGAGATGGAGGAACTGAGTTTGAGGCATTGAAAACAACCATGTTTTCTCTACCCCAATTTGAAATACGCGAAAGATCATAGGTTAGTTGTTCCAAGCCTACCCTTTTCGAGTCTATCAACTGCTGTTGGGAGGGACGTTTTTCAAACTGGAAGGAGTAATGAAGGGTGGAGTAATCAGAATAAGAGTGGATAGGAGGAGAGGTAATAGTGAGAAGGTCATTAATGAAAAGTAGAAAAAGTGTTGGGGGTAGGACAGAACCCTTAGGAACACCACTATTAATAGATTTAGAGGAAGAACTGTGGCCGTCTACAAAAGCTGCTGTAGAACGATCAGAAAGGAAATTAGAGAGAAGGATATATATATATATATATATATATATATATATATATATATATATATATATATATATATATATATATATATATATATATATATATATATATATATATATATATATATATATATATATATATATATACCCAGATTGAGGGAGTTTTAAACATTATTTTTATCTTATAAATAGGCTTCATAAAACATGATAGTAAAAAAATGGAAATATTC
Source organism: Armadillidium nasatum (assembly GCA_009176605.1). NCBI lineage: Eukaryota > Metazoa > Arthropoda > Malacostraca > Isopoda > Armadillidiidae > Armadillidium > Armadillidium nasatum. The sequence continues at coordinate 275,907 of SEYY01000193.1, forward strand.
GGTTACCAGTTTCGGAATTATGGAGTAACTTATCAAATGGACGCCGAAGTCACCACTTCAGACGGAAGGAAGGGGTTCGTGTCCATCGACATCGTCGTCAGTGACCAAAAGGTCCCAACTGTTGAGGCTTGGTATGTCATGTTACCTTAAAAAAAGTTTGTTTATTTTAAATGTCTAATCTTTTAGGTTGGTTTCAGTATTTAGGAAAGTTTTTTCCATAGTATTTCGAATTTAAGTAGCACCTTCATTATAGATTCTATGTCAGAGACTCATTTTTTTCTAAAATTTGAATATTGACATTTTTTTTTATATATATATAAAACCTTGGATAGTGTCGAATACAGAATCCCAATATTCTTCCATAATTTAACCAGGGTAATAGAAGTGTTTTTGAAGAATGTTAAATTAACTTACATTACTAAATATTAAATAAGAAAGTTAAATGAATTTCTAAAAAAAATTTAAAAATAATACTTCGTCATTTTTACTTTGTCATATTTTTTAGTTTACGTAAATAATTGTTGGTAATTTTCATAATTCCTTCATCTACTGATTCACTTACTGGTACAATTAATCTTATTACTAATATTTCTATTTCTACTTTTACCATTGGTTCTTCTTAACAAGGTGTGCTGACGAAGAGCTTTGTGACCCTGCTGGGGACGGAAAAGGAGTATATATGAACCCCAACGACAGATTATTACGACAGGCGACAACACCCCAGAGTTCGCTCTATCTGAGGAATTTTTTGATGATCATCCAGAAATAAAAGACTTCAGAATTCAGATTGAGATTACCAATAGTGCCTATCCTCCTCTTGTGAATTAATCCAGAAATCTTGACTTATAAGTGGAAGGTTCTTGATAAAGACAACAACATTATATATGTCCCTTCAACTCAAATAGTAAATTAAATCACATGGAAGTTTTATATAATTTGTTTTCCTCAGGTTATTCTACATATTTCATGAAAGTAAACCAAAGACCTGTTGATGGGACGTGCTCCCTTAATAAACGTGTCGTTTACTCCTTAATTGAAGAAGTGGTCCTTGTCTGTACAGGATGGCGGGATCCTGAAGGGATTGGAATTGCCTTCTACATTGTAAGACGTAAGTTTCTTCTAAACGTTTTCACAGTAGATTCTAATCAATATGCATTCCGCAGTATGACATTACACTACTACTACTACTACACTGCATAAATTGTCCTAACGAATCGTTGAGACAAGTGGCAAAAATGTCAGTAAAATTTTCAATAGATAAAAGACATGTAAAACGTAAGTAAGTCGCTTCACCGATTTATTTTCTAATAAGAAAATAACTGAAAAAAAATTTGTTGCGACAGTTTTTGCCACTTGTCCCAACGATTCGTTAGGACAATTTTTGCAATGTACTACTAATACTACTATAACCACTGCAGCAGTTCTATTACTACTGCTCTTTTACTATTACTTTTATAGTACTTTTATCACTATGATTAATTACTGCTCTCAATATTAAATGTTTATTATTACAGTACTCGAAGAAGGGGAAAAGCCTTTAACTCTAATCGAAAGGCGCCACGTTAACACGTACGATCAAGAAATGATACTGGTTCTTCCTGTAGGGGAACTGACGATAGAAGTAACGATTATGGACAAATGGCAGGCTGAAACCGTCGTGCAGTTGCCTAATATAACGGTACCACATTAAAAAAAAATTAATATTTAACATTTAATTTTAGAATAACATCATTATTATTAGTAGTAGTAGTAGTAGGTTGTCAGATTTTTCTCGAGGTAGCTAAATCTGGCACACCCGACAGCGCTCTGTATTAGTAGTAGGTCGTCAGATTTTCTCGAGGTAGCTAAATCTGGCATCCCTGAAAGCGCTCTATATACTACTACTACTACTACTATTATTATTATTATTATTATTATTATTATTATTATTATTATTATTATTAATTGTTTTGTTCTCTTTCTTCAGTCTCTAATGATAACACGACAGGAGTTTTTAGACTTTGATTACCCTGTGGAAGTTTACAGAGAAGATGGCGGAGGAGATCTTGAAATGCTTACCATGCTATTGCATGCTAGAAATAAGCTTATGTTAAAGGTATATATATATATATATATATATATATATATATATATATATATATATATATATATATATATATATATATATATATATATATATATATATATATATATATATATATATATATATATATATATTATACCATACTCCCTTTCACTTGTCAGCCATCTTGGGCGAAACCCTTCTACTATGGTTGATGGTGGTTGGTTAAGGTTCCGAGGCTAGATTTTAGTTTCTTGAGCAAGTGAATGACAGTTGTTGGCTTTCTAGGCCTGTCACAACCCTAGAAATGTTCATTATTATGTATAAACAATTTTCCTTTTTTTATATATCTCTTTATACAAAATAGTATTTAAATCATTCTATAGTTTGTTTTTAAATTATTATTATTATTATTATTATTATTATTATTATTATTATTATTATTATTATTTATATGTAGTTCTAAAACCTTTGGTTTTTCTTTTAATGTTTTTGAAATAATTTTGTGCAGGGGTCGTATTTTCGTGTTTTTTAGTCAGGTTTTTGACTGGTTTTCGTAGTTTGGAATTAAAGTAACGTAACTAATTTTTTTTTTAATTTAGTTTCACATAAAATAGTTCCCTAAAACTCTGAAATCAGTTACTGGGATTGGAGCCCTATAATTGTGGAATGGGAATGGGAATCTTTGACCTTCAGTAGTTGGAATCTGCTGGAATAGGATTTGGAAATCTAATAGTGTATCTTTTTTACTGAATCTGTAGTTCAAGTTTCTTGTTTACAGTAATTATTTATTAGCTCTTGTTTGTATCTGTTAGTTAACCATATTGTTCCATATTTTAGCCATTTTTTTTCCCCTTGTACACAATCTCTTGCTTCACATAAACATTTCTGGCAACCTTTTTTTTACTTTGAATTTGTTATATTAAGTGTTGTTGTTATTATTATTATTATTATTATTATATTATTATTATTATTATTATTATTATTATTATTATTTATTTTTTTTTATTAGGCATTGGATCGCAACATATAAATTACAATATGGTAAAAATAAAAATCTGTTTAATACATATATATATATATATATATATATATATATAATATATATATATATATATATATATATATATATATATATAATATATATATATATATATATATATATATATATATATATATATATATATATATATATATATATATATATATCGTAACAGGCTCCCTGGTTTATATTAGAAAACTTTGAAGAAGACAAGGAAATGCTTCTGGAAGTTAACAAAATGAACGAAGAAGCAGTGGGAGCCATTCACAGAAACATGAATTTTTTAACACGTGGTTCGACTGAAGCGACATCTGGTGCACTTGCAGGGATATTAAATATGGTGTCCAACGATACAATACACGCTTTTACTATTGATATTAATACAAGGAATAAGGTCTATGACATTCTTGATGTAAGTGACTTTTTTAGATTTGTATTTTCTAGTTCTACCCTTCGAATTTCAATCGACAAGTTTTATTCATATGAGTATTATATTTACAGATTTAATTTGGTAACTTTTATTAAAGTTTGGGAAAGGGGAAACGTTTGTTTAAAAGCTTTTGTACTCCTCACAATGTATTAAAATATAATATTATTTGAAAGCTTCCATTTTGATTAGAATCTTTTTTGATTGCTACAACTATGAAAAAATATGTTCAAATGCTTGTAAATTTTTTTTTTTATTTGTTTGTCGTTTCAGCCAACTAAACACACTTTCATTGTTACTAATGCAAAAACATAATTTTCTAAATTAACTATTAATTCTTGGATTTATTAGCGTGGAATATAGGAACGATAGGAAATTTAGTTTAAATGCATATTTGATGCATAACGGTAGGATATACTTAAACATATTGTAGTTTTCCATTATTTCTGAACTACACATACTCGTATTGTGAAACACATCTAGAAATTTTATTACTTTTAGAATCATTTTAAACATATGAAGTTTTCAGCTGATGTCTCAATATACTCAGTACGAAAATTAGATTATGTTTGGCCAGGTTATAAATGTTAAGTCTGACTAGATTACCTGTTAAGTTAGTTTGAGTAAAGTAAGGTTTAGTCACCCAAATATTGAATTTATATAAATATATAAAGGTAGAGTGATGTGACTCATGTTTGAAGGAGCTATTTCAAACCCCCAATGCAGATCCTAGTAAAAGCTCCTTATGAAAATTCCCCTCTTCGAGTGGGCAAAGTCCGTGAGATGTGAACTTAAAAAAAAAATCCTAATTAAGCAAATTCTTATCTCCCCAAC
>SEYY01000193.1:285271-297771 GCA_009176605.1 Armadillidium nasatum
GTGTTCTTTCCAAAGCTTTTAAATGCATCATTAACAGAGAGAATTGGAAGATCTTAAGTCTTCTATAATCTCCTCTCCGATCTCCAATATAGATTCCGTAAAGAGCGCTATTCTGATGTTCTTTTCCTTGTCTCTAAATCATGGTCCTCTTCTCTTTAGTATTTTTGTGAATTCTTTGCAGCACCGTTGAACATATCGAAAGTTTTCGATTGTTTTCAGCAGAAAGCTTTGATTTGTAAACTTTACTCTTTCGGTTTCTATTCTTTTCTCTGATTTCCTTTTCGGTCGTACTATGGCAACTGTTGTTTATGACCAATGTTCGTCCTTCAAATTTATTTATAGTGATGTACCTCAGGGTTGTATTCTATACCCAACTTTTTATATTTTTTTATTTTTTTTATAAATGCACTTCTTTCTATTATTTCATCGCTTATCAACTCCTATGCCAATGCCTCGATCATTCATTACGCCTATATGACAACCCAACAAATAGTAAATAACTCATTCTTAGAAGGTAGCCTTGAATCGACTAACCTCTGAAAATCACAATATTTCTCTTATTGAGCAAACTTTCAAGTGTTTGGGAGTTCTGAGGCATCTTCATATTTTATTCATGCAATCTCATTTGCTTACTCTTTATGGGGATGTCATTCCTCCTTGTATGGAGCATTCTTCACACATCTGGAGTGGTTCCACCACTCACACATCTCTTCTTGAAAAGGTGGAGTTTAGGGCTTTTTGTCTCGTCTACTTTCGCACTTTGTATCTGTCTGCCCGTTTTATTGCAGTTACAACGGTCAGATACATTCTTTCCACACCACAGTTACATCCTTTTCCTGTCCAATTCTTTTATACAAGACCAACTGCTTTGCTCATTATTACATGTACTTCACTAATAAATTCTTAAACATGTTCCCTTAATACATTTTCCCAATTGAATATGACTTGCACACTTTTATACGACTGGTTTTATGACTTATCGCCCTTTAATTTGGCTCTCATCTTGATTTTTCCCAAATGTCTGGTGAAGTTCTGCAACCCTCTGTCTTTTTAGGATATATATATATATATATATATATATATATATATATATATATATATATATATATATATATATATATATATATATATATATATATATATATATATATATATATATATATATATATATATATATATATATTATTTAGAAATGGATCGGATGTTGAATTTTGATTGAAGCGGATTATGGATGATGGATTCGGATGTTGAATTTTCGATAATACGGATACGGATGTTAATTTTGATGAGGATGCGAATGCTATCACTATTATATATATATAATATTATATATATATATATATATATATATATATATATATATATATATATATATATATATATATATATATATATATATATATATATATATATATAAACTTGAGATGGCTTCTTTCCTAGAGAACCTTCACCTAATTAGAGGAGGTTAAAATAATACCAAGGTTTTCCACATACTCATTTAATACACTATGAATGTTTCATACCGTATCTCCGCCTTCAGCTTTTATAAGACGAAAAGCCCTCCACTTTTTCGAGAAGAGCTGTACGTGTGGAACCATCCCAGATGTGTGAGGCGTACTTCATACAGAGGCGAACAGCATCCCTATAAAGAGCAAGCAATATGGGTGGTGTGAAGAAATTCTGAAGACGCCTCAGAACACCTAACCTCTTAGAAGCTTGTATAGAAAGAGAAGTAATGTGATCTTTCTAAAAAAGATCACGAGAAAAAGAAAGACCAAGAATATTAGGGAGAGATAAAGATTTGGATTGTGTGTTTTCTAAGAAGATATCATAGTTGTGTGGAAAATTGTGTAGAATAGAGAGATGGAGGAAATGAGTTTTGGTGGCATTGAAAACGGCCATGTTTTCTCTGCCCCAGTTTTAAATGCGAGATAGATCTGAGGTCAGTTGCCCTAAGGCTACCCTTCTTGCGTCTATTAATAACTGCTTTTGGGATGAGCTCCTTTCAAATTGAAAAGAGTAATGAAGGGTGGAGTAATCGGCATAGGAGGGGTAGGAGATGAAATAGCAGAGAAAAGGTCATTAATGAAAAGCAGAAAAAAGTGTTGGGGTTAGGACAGATCCTTGAGGAACACCACTATTAATAGATTTAAAGGATGAACGGTGGCCATCTATAACAGCTGCTACAGAAGACCAGAAAGGAAATCAGAGAGAAGAATAGATTACGAAAGTGGGAAGTTTGGAAATCAAAGCTTTGTGCCAGATTTTATCGAAAGCTTTAGATACGTGAAGCGCTACAGCAAAAGATTCACCGAAATGCCAAAGAGTAGAGGACCAAGAGTCAGAGAAAAAGGAAAGAAGATCACCAGCAGAGCGTTTCTTACAAAAGCCATACTGGTGATCAGAGATAAGATTAGAAGAATTGAGATGTTTCCAAATCTTCCTGTTAAGGATAGATTTGAAAACCTTAGAAAGAACGAAAGTTTAAGAAATGGGATGGTAGTTAGAGGGTTGAGAGGCGTCTCCCTTTGTCAGCACAGTAACAAGAGAAGGTTGAAGTAGAAAGACATAGACGAAATAGTATACCAAGGCAGAGTGCAATTTCTGAAGCATAAGTTTTGAGAACCACAGGAGGAATACCATCAGGACTGTAAGCCTTCTTAGTGGTAAGCTCAAAGAGAACAGAAATTACGTACTTAGAAGAAGAAATATACATATATATATATATATAATATATATATATATATATATATATATATATATATATATATATATATATATATATATATATATATTATATATATATATATATATATATAATATATATATATATATATATATATATATATATAGATATATATATATATATATATATATATATATATATATATATATATATATATATATATATATATATATATATATATATATATATATATATATATATATTATATATATATATATATATATATATATATATATATATATATATATATATATATATATATATATATATATAATTATATATATATTATATACATATATATATATATATATATATATATATATATATATATATATATATATATATATATATATATATATATATATATATATATATATATATATATATATATATAAGGGATTCTATCCGCATCCGCAAATATAATAATATATGACATGCGACCCATCACTAAATTTATATATATATATATATATATATATATATATATATATATATATATATATATATATATATATATATATATATATATATATATATTATATATATATATATATATATATATATATATATGCTTCCAGATTTTGAGTATATCGATGCCAAGCATGAGTGTCCCCAGCACAGAATTCCAATAATGTATTCTCAATTTAATGTCAGCAAGGTAATTATTATTATTATTATTATTATTATTATTATTATTATTATTATTATTATTATTATTATTATTATTATTATAGCTTTTAAGTTAAATATACTCTTGATCTCTTTCAGCTTATTCTCTCTCTTCTTTCTCTCTAACGGATACCTCACATGCTCTCTCTCCTCCATCCTTTCACATTCTTTATTTTGTCTGAAGACGTGACACTTGCGCTTCAGGGGACACCTGTAATTATAAAACCATTTTACGAAAAGTATTGATGTCAGGATGACTGTGAATAATGACGTCACGTCTGGATGAATCTATCCTCAGCGCACAGAAAATTACCAGAACTTGCTATAACTTCTGAGTAAACACGTTGTTTACAAACACGAACGTTTATTCTACTGAGGAGTCGTGCTCCACGTCCTCACATGCAGTCGCGTACTTTCTCTGTCCAACTTTCTAACCCAAGAAACTTTCTATGCCCAATCTTGCATTTGCTTTACTGGTAAATTCTTAAAGAAAATCCCCTATGTCAATTTTCATCACACCCTATGACTTGAATACCTTCATACTTTGTGTATTGAGACATGGAAGAAATTTCATTTCAACGCGGTATTAGCTAAGCCATCAACCAGTCAGTTACGTAAAAATATGTAGGTCAGCTATAAGAAATAATCCAAACAAAATTCGAAGAGTGCACAGGAACCATAACTGATCTCTTCATCCTCGTAAAAACCATTGAGAAACTCAAAAAAAAGTCGTTGTTTAATAAAATAGATTTTATAAGCTATAAAAATTAAAACCTAACATTTTTTCCTGAAATATTTGTATTCTAATTTATTTAAATATGTATATAATATATATATATATATATATATATATATATATATATATATATATAATATATATATATATATATATATATATATATATATATATATATATATATATATATATATATATATATATATATATATATATATATATATATATATATATATATATATATATATATATATATATATATATATATATATATATATATATATATATATATATATATATATATATATATATATATATATATATATATATATATATATATATATTACAGGTTGGAACTGGAGTTAATGTTGAGCTTAAACTTGAAGAGCCAGGACATAAACTCTTTATAATGATCATGACACCTCGCCTTCCAACTCTCAAGAACCACACACTTTACAAAATGATCGAAGACATTCCAGAAACTCATGATGGTATTTTTTATTTTTATTATTAATTTTTATTATTATTACTTATATTTATTGTTATTTTTATTATTATTTATTTATTATTATTTTATTATTTATTAGTAGTAAAAGTAGTAGTAGGAGTTTATTACATTACCTTTAATCACTAGCATTTAAAATTTCCTGCTTATAATGTATAAAAAAAAAAATTAAAGGCTCACGATAAAATGAAAGCACCTTTATTATTATTATTATTATTATTATTATTATTATTATTATTATTATTTTTATTATTATTATTATTATTACTATTAAATAGCATTTAAATAAAAGCTTGAAATTATAAACCCTTCCCAAAGGTATACGAGAGTGGTTCATAGATAGTTCACTCGTGAATGGGACAGGGAGGTATTTTATAGGTATCGGCGAATACAAGGACAGCGTCAAACCTTCAGAGGCGAAGAATCCTAAGAAATATCATCTCTCGTTGGAGTCCTTGAAGAATGTGTCTGTTAATTACTACCTCAGAGTATACACTTCGGGATGCTACTACTTTAGAGAAGAGGATCGAAAGTGGGTTGAGGATGGGCTTGAGGTAATTTTTATTATTATTATTTTTATTATTCTACTACTTTAGAAAACAAACACTGCAACTATTTTTTAACCATTGAAATACCAATTTCAGAGAGATTTTAATTTTGTTTAATAATGTTATTTATTTTGTCACTATTAAATAATATTTTTAATGTTTAATTATTTTTAACTGACAGGTGGTAAATTCAACCTACGAATTGATCACGTGCAAAACAAACCATCTAACATCTTTCGGATCGGGTTTGTTCGTGATGCCTAACACCATCAACTTCAATTTCGTTTTCGTCAATCTAGGATTTACTGACAACTTAACTATTTACGTCACCTTGATCTTATTTCTCTCTCTCTTTGTGATAGCTCTGATATACGCTTTTTACAAAGATAGAAAAGATGTAGAAAGGGTGAGTATAATGTAAGATACTGCACACATATTAGGTAAAATATAGTATAATGCTACTACTATTATGCAAGTAAGTAGTAACATTATACAGTATAATGTTGCTACTATCTTGTATTATGAAAAGAATGCTACTAATAATGCTGCTCTAGAAGAAAAATAATGTGTGCACCAAAAATTCAGCTGAATTAAATCCTGTCTTTTTTATTCTAGGACAGCAAAGTAATGTTATTTATAATTATTGGTAACATTTCTTTTTTATATAGATAGGAGCAACGCCACTTCCAGATAATTTGAAAAACGACAAATACTTGTACGAAATTCTTGTTTTTACGGGAAACAAGAAAGAAGCTCAAACTGATTCAATGGTTCAGTTTGTACTTTTTGGAGAAAAAGGGACCACAGACGTTCGTACTTTCGGTGACAGTAAGAGAAGAATATTCCGGAGAGCTTCTGTAGATGTTTTTGTTATGGCTGTTCCAAGGTGAATTATTTTTTTAGAAGTCTGGGAGTAAAATGACATGCATTATTATAGATAGATATTTGTAGATATTATATCTAAAGAATTTGGTTAAAGTCACATCAAATTATGATATATTATGCCAGATTTCATTTCCCATTAATGTATGTGGAAAATACCTAACTTTGTATGTGGAGGATATGAGCGTGTGGAATTATAAAAATAGAGTTTTTAACAATTGCTTCTGAAATAAATATATTTGTAATGAAAGAATAACCTGTAGAGATATTGGATACTTTTATATGACGTGCATGAGAGACAATGCTGCCAAATTAGCACAAATAGATAATAATCAGACAGTTAATAGTGTAATTTAAGGTGACCATCCGTCCCGATTTTTTTAGAGACGGACATTTGTCCCGAATTTTAGATTTGGCAAAAATTATTTATTCAGCCAGACAGCAGAAGAAGGCAGTGACATACAGCCAGTAGGTGCTGCGCATGGGAGCAGAAAGCAAAACATTTTTTTTTTTTTTTTGTAGAATGTCTTTAACTAATAAACCATATGACTTGTTTTCGAAAACAACATTCCTATTTCTTCTTTATATTAAAAATCCTTTTCCTTTATACATCCCTTAAAACCTTTACGGGTAGTGTATTTGGAGGGGGGGGGGGCAATTTTCAGAAGCGTCCCGAATTTTGGTCAGAAAAATATGGTCACCTTAGTGTAATTACATATTCAAATTTTTTGTGACTATCCTTTGTCCTTTGTATCTATAATAAAGATTATATTTATAGTATTCCAGGAGCATCTATTCGACTCATTACTTCTTTCCTTAGTATGTTAAAATGGTTTTAAAAATGGCTGATAAAAAAAACAACATATTCAGTCTTAGTTGTGTTGTAAACTTAGCTAATGATTAGTTAAAAATTGGAACCGTTAGTCTTAGCCGGCTAATATCTCTGCAACAACATTAACTGCTACAAAAATTATTTGCAGGTCGCTGGGAAAATTAAAATATATAAGAATTTGGCATGACAGCTCAGGCATAGGTCCAAACGCTTCTTGGTATTTAAGCTACGTCGTATTTCGCGACATACAAACTGGTCAGAAATTTGAATTTATATTTAACGAATGGTTCGCTCTGGAATCCAGAGATGGTCATGTAAGTCTTTAGTACTCTTACTCTGAACAACACAAGTCCTTTGCTATTACCAAAGGAATATATATATATATATATATATATATATATATATATATATATATATATATATATATATATATATATATATATATATATATATATATATATATATATATATATATATATATATATATATATATATATATATATATATATATATATATATATATATATATATATATATATTGTCTACATGTAATTTAAAACTCGGAGTAGTAGACAAGGAGACTGCTCCGGCTGGCAGAATATTCGGTTTCTGGTCGGAGCTAAAAATTTTTAGGGCAGAACATTCGACCTCAAGCCTCTTTTAAATTTATAATCAGATTTACAAATTTACATTTTATAATTTAGCAAATTTATATTTTATTATAATTTGCAAATTTACATTTTATTATAATTTACAAATTTGCATTTTATTATAGTTTACAAATTTAATATTTTATTATAAATTTACAAATTTACATTTTATTATAATTTACAAATTTACATTTTATTATAATTTACAAATTTACATTTTATAATTTACAAATTTTACATTTTATTAGAATTTACAAATTTACATTTTATTATTATGATTCACAAATTTTACATTTCATAATTTACAAATTTACATTTTATAAGTTACAAATTCACATTTCATAATTTACAAATTTACATTTTATTATATTTTACAAATTTACATATTATTATAATTTATAAATTCACATTTTATAATTCACAAATTTACATTTTATTATAATTTACAAATTTACATTATTATAATTTACAAATTTACATTTCATTATAATTTATAAATTTACATTTTATAAGAATTTGCAATTTACATTTTATTATAATTTACATTTTATTAGAATTTACAAATCTATATTTTATTATGAATTTATATTTTATAAATTTACATATATATAAATTTACATTTTATTAGAATTTACAAATTTGCATTTTATAATTTACAAATTTACATTTTATTAGAATTTACCAATTTACATTTTATTATCATTTATAAATTTACATTGCATTATAATTTATAAATTTACATTTTATAATTCACAAATTTGCATTTTATTAGAATTTACAAATTTACATTTTGTCATAATTTATAAATTTACATTTCATTATAATTTGCAAAATTCCATTTTATTAAAATTTATAAATTTACATTTTATTATAATTTATAAATTTACATTTGATTTTAATTCACAAATTTACATCTTATTATAATTTAACAACAATATTCAAATGTTATTTTCCTGCTCTCCGTTTAACATTTTTCTGAGAAATTTTTAATAATAGATACGAGATATACTATTTTCATAATCTAAATTTAGATCGAAAGGGTAGCCGGCTTCTGCTGGCATGGATGAAAAAACTGGGTTCGGACACCTCTTCCATAATTCCTCAAACAAAAATCTAGTGGATGGCCATCTGTGGTTTTCCGTTTTTATGAGACCACCCAGATCCAGATATACAAGGTATATATATATATATATATATATATATATATATATATATATATATATATATATATATATATATATATATATATATATATATATATATATATATATATATATATATATATATATATATATATATATATATATATATATATAGGTGTCAAAGAGTGGCATCCTGCTTTGCCTTTCTCTTCTTGTCCATGCTTGTGAATGCCATGTGGTATGACACTGTGCCATCAAAACCAACAAGAGGTGGACTGAATTTTGGACCCTTTAATTTAAGCCCAGAACAAGTAAACAGTCCTTGTTGCTCTTTATTATTATTATTATTATTATTATTATTATTATTATTATTATTATTATTATTTTTTATTATTATTATTATTATTATTATTATTATTATTATTATTATTATTATTATCATTATTAGATGGGTGTTGGCATTATCGGTAACCTTATAGTATTTCCAGCAACTTTCATCCTAATATTTATCTTCCGAAAGTCTCGGCCAAGTGTCTTGAGGGAATCACGAATTGAAAAAGCTTTGGAAAGAGGTTTGTAAGCTTTCAAATTGATATTGTTTTTTTTTTTTTTTTTTTTTTTTTTTTTTTTTTTTTTTTTTTTTTTTTTTTTTAGTTATCACCATCACTCACGGGCAGAGCCCTATTCGAGGAGTGCGGTTCTTAGCCAGGGAAATTGAGTTATTTGTTATTTTTGACCAAGATGATAAGTTACACAGATTATTTGGGTTTTGGATAGGGAAACCCTGCTCCGGTACAGACCAATCAAGTTTATTTTTTCCACTGGTGGGCGTGGTTTCAAATCCTTGATAGGCGACCTTCTCTGTAGATTAAGTACAATACACATAAGTAGAGCTATTGGATATTTGAGTCATTTGTTATATTATCTTGAAGTGTATCTTCAAATATTAGATGTACTGGATGTGTTTTGATGATTAAGGTGTGTGATTCTATATTGGATATTTAATATTTGTTTTGATATTGGTGCTAACTGGATAATATTTTAAATTTAGCTTCAAAGGAATTCAAAACTCGAAAGATCCCTCCAAATAGAAACGTTCAAACTCAACATAATGATCTTCAAAACATTCAAAGCACTAGCTTCAATCATTTGGATTCAAATCGAAGAGACGCTACAATGGAGAGAAGGTTAGTTTTAAAAAAAATTATACTAATATTTTCCAAATGTTTATGTCAATCTGTAAAGTTCAAAATCCATTTGGGGAGGAGTTCAGAATAATAAATTTAATGGGATCTAATAATGAGTAATGTATAATATCTGGTTTTTATAGTTTTTCTTTTCATTATTCATTAAATATAACTGCTAATTAAAACGCAAACCTATCTTTCTTTAAGAGCTTTCTACAAAAAAAAAAAAAAAAAAAAAAAAAAATCCATTTATTTCAACCGAAGAAAATTCTTATTTTATGTAAAAAATAATAAAAAGGAATCCATCTATTGGTTCCTTATCCTAAAAAGTTTCAAACCGTTATAGATCAGAAAAAAGTCAGAAATCGACATTTTTCAGTGCGTATAAATGCATAAATATTGCAGATTTCATAAAAATCGGTTAAGAATTAAATTTTCTTTTAATGTAATTCAGATACTTAATTCCCTAATATCAATTAGCACTAGTTTCTTTTGAAACAAACATAAATCTTAATGATGCAAGTTAGAAAAGATGGCTTACTGAGTAAACAATATCGTACATTTTAACTTGAAGATAAATTTTCCTTTTTTTACAGAATAGTGAAAAAGAAAAAGAAGTTTACTTTGCCTTGGTATTTTGTCATTATCGGTTGGCTTCTTTTCATTGCTTACATCGCCATTTCAGTTTTCTTCTTATTGATGTATGGAGTAATGTTCGGCGAAGAAAAGGCACAAAAATGGCTTTCCGCTTTTCCGCCTCTTATTATCATCAATACTCTTTTATCTATAAAGGTGTATATATATATATATATATATATATATATATATATATATATATATATATATATATATATATATATATATATATATATATATATATATATATATATATATATATATATTCAAAGTTTAGATGAGTTTTAGACAAGTTTTAGACAAGGGTAGTTTGTACATATAGGCTCTGTGTAATCTTCGGAAAATTAATGCGTGATTGGGGTATTTGGAGTGATAAGTTAGGAGGGAACATTCTTTTTCTCCAGTGTCCAATGGTATGTACAGTCGTCAACAGAAGTTCGTTCCTATTAGGCTGGAAATAAATATTTATATAAAATGGAAATCATTTCATAAAAGCTCTATTTTGAATAAAAAGAAAATAAAAACATTGAGCGGGGCTTAATTGAACTGTGATTGGCTGAACCTGAAATGATCCCCATTTTATATAAATATTTATTTCCAGCTTAATAGGAACGAACTTCTGTTGACGACTGTACCTTTCGCCCCTGACTGACAGATAATGTATCTTTATTATCTTTTCTTCATATATACTCAATAAATGGGTACAGGCTTATTCAGTAGGCGCTCCACTCTTCTTCCCTTAACAGTATATGTTACAAGCAATTTTGAAATAAAAATAACGTCTTTCCTCTTATTTTCACTATAAATGTGGATGTTGTGTGTATGTTTGCATAAAAGTTTTTTTGTTTAGTCAGCCGAAAATTTTACCTCGATGTTTTCGGTGCTCTTGCTAAAAATCTACGACAGAATTCACCTGTCCAATCTGCTAAGTTTATCTCTTAATTCTACTAACTACCCTTAATTCTTCGACTACCTTAACTGTAAGATAGAGCAGATTTTCTCACCTTCCACTTCTATCACATCAAATCTTAGCAAACTAGAAATTATCTTTTTGCCATTTGGCTCTACAAACAGTTCGCACTTGCAAAATTAATGCTTAGCTTCCGGAAGGGTTCCCCAGAGTGCGCAGAAAGCGGAGTAATCCTCTCGGAGGACATTGCATTCTCTTTCCACTTGATTATACCTCATAAACCTTGGTTTAACTTTCCTCCTTGTGCTTTTAGTCTCAGAGACGCTAAATTTTAGAAATTCATACTACTAAAATTTCTTCACCGAAGAGTGCATTAATTATTTTAATAAATTTATTAATTTTTTTTTAATGAGGAAGAATAAAATTCTTTTCTTTATTCAAATGTGTTAATACATGTAATTTTAATATATATTGGATAATATAGAGTGTCGTACACGCTATCGGACTCAGATATCCGCTTATAGATATCAAAATGCTGGTCATAAGTTAATAAAGTTTCATGTACGAATTGAGTCCTTTGAACTTTGAATTGTCACTTGTCATTTTTTCAGCATGTTTTGATTTAAGGTTGGGTTATTTCCAAGGGATTTCGGCGGGAACCTTCCGTTACATTGAAAAAGCGTGTGCAGGCATGCCTTGATGCTAATGGCAATTACTTCCAACAGTTGTTGTGATGTCAATACTATTCTCACACACCACGGTTCGTGGTAAATTTTATTAATTTATGACTAGTATTTTGATATCTATAAGCGGATATCTGGGACCGAGAGTAAATAGGACACTTTGTAGTATCTTCAGAATATTGATTTAAAATTTTAATTTTTGAGATCATGGACAGACATGCAAAATTCTAATACTTTAAATTTAGAGCTCTTAAATTGTGATGCAGAAAAAATCTTTTCTCCAGTTCTAGGGATAATTCAATTTCGTCTCGGAGTGGATATTTGGCCCCCACTACTAAGTAGCCTTTCATTCTCAATAGAAGAAGGTGGAGCAG
>SEYY01000193.1:300271-315271 GCA_009176605.1 Armadillidium nasatum
TCGATGGAGGGGATTTCTTAATGACTACGTCAGCAGAATTATGGGTTACGCAACGATCAGGCAAATCAGAACTAAAATGGATACTTGTTAGTGAGTCAAATGAAATATAAAAAATATTCTGTTGGAAGCTTAGACTTTTAATAGTTAAAAAAAGTTATTTAATTTTAACTTTATCTATTTCACAATATACTTTTTTAATTTTTGTTAAATGTAAAGTTAACTGAAAGTGGACCATTCGAGGAAATTACCCTCTCGCATTCCTCCACCATTACGTTCCCTTCTTTCGCACGAATTTTGTGTGGATGCTGGAAACCCCAGCCTTGCCCGTTGTGGTGCCTCCTTCTTTCCAGCCACTTCTGTTCTGTGGAACTCTCGACCATCATCTTTTCCACCATTCATAAGGATTTGGTTATACGTTTTGGCCATTGGCTTAAGCCTTTTGGAGCAACTGTTTATCGGCCGGCGTTTTGGTATTTTTATATCCTAATTTCATTATGGAAAGAGTAATGCTGGTGCTGAAACATTATTTTCTATTTCACAGGTAGAAGGCGAGAGGTTGGGGGGAGAGGAATAGCGTTTATTAGAATATATAAAATATAATTGTTTTCAGCTTATACTTCCAACAAGTGGATATTTCGAATGTGATAAAAAAAATACCTGAATACGACTATTATTATTATTATTATTATTATTATTATTATTATTATTATTATTATTATTATTATTCCTTCCTAAATGTTCTAATTGATCGTTACTGGAGCGTTGGTTTGATTTGATTAGGAACATTTTTGGTTTATATTATATATATATATATATATATATATATATATATATATATATATATATATATATATATATATATATATATATATATATATATATATATATATATATATATATATATATATATATATATATATATATATATATATATATATATATCAGCACGGCAGCTCAGATACGGGAATTAACACCTCACTGTTCTGGCTTCACTAATATCGTTGACGAGGAGAGACGTCATTTTTGTAAAGGTTGGAAACTACCAACGAACGAAACTCAGGACACTGACGACTGTAAAATTCCAGAGTTTAGGTAATTTGTAATGAATTGAATAAAATTTGTTTATTTATTTATTTATTTATTTTTGAAAGATTATATTATAATGAAATTAGGGTAATATTTGTGATAAATAGATGGGGAGAACTAGGGAATGTTTTATCAAAACATTCAGTAACGAATGGTATATAGACAACTACTAATTGTTTTATTAGGAAGCAGAAACTCTTGAACTATACTCAGAAATCATTTGCACTCAGTGTTGAAAATCTTTATGAAAATTATTTGAGAACTGTTAAGATAGAATAAGAAATTGATTAATTGGAAGCTAAATATGGGAAGAGATGAAAGAAATGTTCATTACACTATACTAAAAAATTTTATTTAGATTTTTCTTATTTTGGTAATCAATAGAAATTATTCCCAGAATTTCATTTTAATATTTTTGAATTGTTAATTTTTATGTTATAAAGGTATATATTTTCTTATATAATGGATGAGTTCATGTAAAATTTTAAATATTAATATTAAGAAAGTAAATAAAAATAAATAATTACATAAATGGTTTATTAAATTTTGATGCCCACCTAAACAGATTTGAAACAGAAGATGAACTTAAAAGTTTGCCTTTTTGGGGCAAGAAAAGTTGGTATAGTGGTGGAGGCTACGTCATCCATTTGAAGGAACGAACTGACGAAATTTTAAATAAATTTTATTTTCTTCAAAATAACCAATGGATTGACAGAATGACTCGGGCAGTTTTCATAGAGTTTTCAGTTTACAATACTCAAGTGAGTGTCTGGTAAAAATTTTATATGTAGATAAATTTAATTAGATAATAATTTTCATATAAAAAATACTTACCTTTCAACCTGTTCAGTAAAATATATTTTACAAATAATGTTAATCCTTTTTCAGGTTAATCTGTTTGGTATTGCCACAATATGGGTAGAATTCACTCCAGGAGGGGGACATAGTTCTTACTACAGGTAGTTCAATTTAATTTTACTTATTGAAAATGTTAAAAAAAAAAATAGATATAGTTTATTACATATCAATTAGTAATATCTTATATTTATAGGCCAACTTTTTATGTATATATATATATTTTTTTATTTAAGAATTTTTATTAAATATGCTCTAAATATTTTTTATTATTATTTATGGAGAATAAATAAAAGTAAAGTTTTTAATAAAATAAATAATAAGAAAAGACGAAAACATAATGAATAAATAAGTAAATAATTAAATTTTATATTTTTTGAAGTATAAGTACTAATGCTGGTACTTTTCCCAGTCTAAATCGTTAGATTAACAGTTATCATTACTGTTGATGTCAATTTTTACAATTCCAAAGCTATTTTGATCATATTTCATTACCAGTTTAAAAGTTACATCGATATATCGATTATATTTAATCACCACTGACGGGTCGAGATACTAGTGGCGGAGTTCCCTGTAGGAAAATGTTCCTCTGTTTATATTTACCCTTTGGTGTTGTATATAGCTGACAAGTATCGAACAGTACTTTTTAATAAGAGTTATTTCTTACTTTAAAGGTTCGACATTATTCGACTTTTGGATCATCACAGCAACTTTGGAGCTTTTATCATTGCTTGTGAGATCGGATTTTGTATTTTTACAGTTTATTTTACGTTTCACGAACTTCGGTTACTTTGGAAATTAAAGAGAAAGTATTTTGATTCTTACTGGTCGTATGGGGAACTATCGCTTATTTTTGTTTCGTATTCGCTGATTGTGGTCTATGCTCTCAGGTATATAAATTGTATTTGATTATATTATTATTATATTAATCTATGATATAAATACTTAAATTAACCTCTTTCTCCTACAGATACATTGAAACTCAGAAAGTTGTTGATACCTTCAGCGCGACCCAAGGAAATGGTTATATGAGAATGACCTACGCAGCTACATTGAATGATGCTTTTGGATTAATGATAGCTTATCTTGTTTTCGTTGGGACTATAAAATTCATTAAACTCCTGAGGTTCAATAAGAGAATGGGGTTTCTTGCACAAACTTTACATCAGTGTTGGGACGATCTAAAAGGTTTTGGTATAGCCTTTGGTGTCTGTTTCGTCTCTTTCGTGTTTATGTTTTACTTTCTTCTCAGTCCTTACATCGATTCGTTTGCCAACTTTATCAGTGCTCTTGAAACTTCGTTCAGTATGATGATGGGTAAGTTCATGTTAGGTTAGGTTAGGTTAGTTAATTTCGTCATTTAATTTAAGCAAAAAAAAATTATTACTTCAATTTATATTTCAAATAAATGAGTATGAAACTTTAAAATTGTTTGAAGTTTTAGATCGTCTAACTGTTTTTTTTTCTTGAAAATTATGAATAAAATTTACCGCTATGGCGTGGTTAAGAGCATGTGAAAAATCTAGCGCAAATTTTGTATCCAAGTTTTATGTAAAATGGAAAATCTTTTTTTTTTTTTTTTTTTTTTTTTTTTTAAGGAAAATTCGAATTTAATGAAATGAAGGACATCAACCCATTAGCCCCATTCATGTTTTTCGTGTTCGTTCTTTGCACTTCCTGGATCTTAATCAACCTCCTCCTCACTGTAATTATGAAGGCCTTTGAACAAGTACGAAACCAGCATTTTTTTTCTTAATTTATATATTTCTCCAACCTACTTTAAATATTTTGCTGTAGAAACCTATTTAGCTATAAATAACCGTACATATCCATATTAAAAGACCTTGCAGTTTATATATTTATATTAATAATCAGGTTAAGGGTGATGCAATGAGTCGACCAAACGAGTACGAGATGGTAGACTACATCATTGAAGGCATTAAATCCTTTCTTGGCATGAGTTCTCCTCCCAGGAGACCAAACCCAAGGCCTTTTCCTCCTAAAGGCCATTCTATTTACCATGAACCATCTGTAGATGTGAAGGGTACCAGTAGTGAATTGCCGTCTAAAGTTGATAAGTTAGTTTATAATTTATTTGAATATCATAACATATGTTGTTGAATATTTATGTGTTTAGTTTATGTGCTTAGTTTAAGGAAAAATTTTTTTTATAGAAGATATCAGAATTATTTTGTTCAAAATACCTTAAAGATGGGGGGGGGGGGGGGGGGGGGGGGGGTAAGGATTTCAAATTCGTATCGTTATTAAAAGAAATTTGTATCCAAAAAATTACTAATATATATATATATATATATATATATATATATATATATATATATATATATATATATATATATATATATATATATATATATATATATATATATATATATATATATATATATATATATATATATATATATATCATAGGTTCTTAGATTTTATCAATAATGTCTATTTTGGAGGAACATTGGACCTTAGTAGCAAAGGTCAACTCAGAGATTCCTATGTTGTACGACCAAGAGCCATTATTGGTTCTGAGGAAAATGTTGGAACAGCTTATTATGGAGTGGAAAACCTTTATAGAAGAGATTTTCAGGATATATGTAAGTGTGCTTCGTAGCACCTCGTTATTATATTTGCTCTGGGGATGGGCCGGATAACCAGATATCCAGCAATTTTCAAAGAACGGATTCCTGATATCCGGGAAAATTGTTGGATATTAATTTAAATTCACATTTATTGCTAATGATCATACTTATATATATATATATATATATATATATATATATATATATATATATATATATATATATATATATATATATATATATATATATATATATATATATATATATATATATATATATATATATATATATATATATATATGATCAAGTAAGCTAACACAAGTTTATTTGAGAAGTTTAGTTATTATACAATAAATTTTCAGTGGTACCACCATGGACCTCTATACATTTTCTGTCTCGTCTGCGAACAGCATTTGTTGCTCTCTTAAGTTCTTTTCGTTTTTCTTTTATGTGAGCTGCAACATTTTAGGATACGCCGAATTAGTGCATCTCGATTGTCACACCTCGGAAATGAATGAATTTATTTCTAAATATGGTGTGGGATCACATTTTAAATTAATAATCGCCTGAATTGTTCTTGAAATTGACAAATATCAGTCCAGAATGGTGCATAATGGGATGTTATACCATTCCTCATGAAAAGTAGACGATAACAGAAAGCGATCTTTATCTCTATTCTTAATTACTGATCACAAGGGTTCTTTCATAAAGGTTTCGCGGTTGCGGAGGCAAGGAAAGATATGAAGACTAATCTTTATGTTCATCAAACCATGACTGGACAATAGAAGTTGGATGAACTGGGGCCATTTTATTTTCATAAATTGCACTACCTTCAAGAAACTTTCTGTGCTCTTTGGATGAAGCTTGTTACTCGAAATTCGTACATAACCTTTGTTATTTCCATTATCGTGCATAGTAATAATTGGGCCTGAAGAATACCATGATATGGCTGCTCAAGCCATGACAGAATCTCCTCTGTGCTATCCTGTGGCATAAGGAAGTCTAGATCATATTATTGGAATGGTGTTCTCTACAGGTAAACTCTGGTGAAGGTTGGGAATAGTGAGAAGGTTGATTAATCTGACAAAAGGACTCTTCCATTATCCATCAGTTCAAACCTTATGACTCTCTCTCTCTCTCCCCCACCTCCTGACATTTATGTCGTTTACAAAAGGTTTGACGATTGCAGCACTCCCATGAATATGAGCCTACTGAGTTTCCTAACCATTGTTCCTGACAAGGTTTGCAAGACTGGTATTCAGTTTAGGAGCAACTTTTGCAGCTGTTGTTTTCTTATTTTTTTGTCACAATCCTCTGTAATGTTCGTCTGTCTGTCATCCGATTTCGACTGACTTACAATCACATTTGTTTATCGAATGATGTTTTTTCGGAAGCACAATATGGGCGCATGACCTTAGATGTTACGTTTGGGAACCAACAATTTTCCCTTTTTGAAATTCTGCAAGATTGGATATACTTCACTTGTAACAGCACAGATGTTGAACACACAGCAAATGACGTTTCCTACCAACATTATAAGTTACCTATCACATGTGAGACACAAGTGCCAGTGGTGCCTCTTCTATTTCTGGGAATTGATATCTATCATATTTACGCATTCTTTCTACTGTTTTCTTATTTTTGTTCAATCTCTCTCTCTCTCTCTCTCTCTCTCTCTCTCTCTCTCTCTCTCTCTATATATATATATATATATATATATATATATATATATATATATATATATATATATATATATATATATATATATATATATATATATATATATATATATATATATTTTATTTCAGAATGAAAACACGTTTGATAAGTTTGACATCTTTTCTTCTTCAGATATTTTTGTGTGACTTCTTGATTATATATTCAGTACTTCAATTAATAAATTATATAATAATATATATATATATATATATATATATATATATATATATATATATATATATATATATATATATATATATATATATATATATATATATATATATATATATATAAATATAACTTTGTTCTGCAGTTGCCATTTTGTTTCTCTTTATCTTCACAAACAAACTGCCCCTCTCCCATATATATATATATATATATATATATATATATATATAATATATATATATATATATATATATATATATATATATATATATATATATATATATATATATATATATATATATATATATGTATATATATATATATATATATATATATATATATATATATATATATATATATATATATATATATATATATATATATATATATATATATATATATATATATATATCGGTATATCGGTATCGGTATATATATATATATATATATATATATATATATATATATATGGTATATATATATATATATATATATATATATATATATATATATATATATATATATATATATATATATATATATATATATATATATATATATATATATTACAGTTTACCACCGCTCACTGGGTGAGGCAGAAATATAAAACAAAAGAAAACTTTTCCGTTCAAGCCTAACGCAATTCTCTCAGGTGAGCGCTGATGGAGGTATTGAAGAGAGGAAGATTAAATGCAGCATGAAAAACAGATGAAGACAAAGAGTTCCACGGAACAGAAGTGGCTGGAAAGAACGAGGCACCACAATGGACAAGCCTGAGGTTTACTGTATTCACACAAAATTCATGCGAAAGCATGGCACCCCTTGTGCTGCGAGAGCGACGGAAAAGGTGGTGGAATGCGAGAGGACAATTCCCTCGAGCACCTGTCGTTGTAGTACCTATAGAGAAGAGATAATGCACCAAGGTCACGCCGCAGATACAGAGAGTCAAGTAAGTTTGAAAGTAGCAGACAGTTTATTAATCTTTTAGCTTTAGACTCAACCCTATCCTAAAAAAGGTGGAATAGGAGCCCCCCCCCCCTAAATGTGAGAACAATACTCCATACAAGGTCAGAAAAAAACCCATATGTATAATTGGAGCAACTGTAAGAAAGAAAGGAAAAAATTCCCGCAACCTGAACAGTATTTCCAGTTTCTTTGAATCCGAATTAGCAACCATTGTGATATGTATGAAATTTCCAAGGAAGTTTATTGTTTATGTTCAGACCAAGAATGTTAATGCTGGTAGAAGGGAGAGCCGTCGAAGGAGATAGGAAAGTTGGGAGGTATTTTGAGAGAGAGATGTGAAAAAGTCGAGTTTTTAAAGAGTTGAATTACACATGGTTGACGCAACCCCACCGGGAAATTCTTACCAGATCGGCAAGAATAGAGTCAGAAAGTTGAAGACTAGAAGCAAAAGAAAGAGCAGATTTGAAATGAGTAGAAGAATAAAGAGTTACGTCATTACATAAGAATATAAGAAAAGAGAAGAATATATATATATATATATATATATATATATATATATATATATATATATATATATATATATATATATATATATATATATATATATATATATATATATATATATATATATATATATATATATATATATATATATATATATATATTCAATTAATATTAGTTATTATTAACTTAAATAATTTATAAATTATTTAATAAATAATTAAAATTATTATAATAATTGGAATAAATATATTTTAATAACCAAGTCTTCACAATTATTATTAAAATTCTCCACCCAAAAATAATAATAATAATAATTTTAGCTCCTAAGTTTTAAAATCTAAAAATAAATAAAAATTTTAAAAAAAAAAAAAAAAAAAAAAAAAAAAATATATATATATATATATATATATATATATATATATATATATATATATATATATATATATATATATATATATATATATATATATATATATATATATATATATATATATATATATATATATATATATATATATATATATATATATATAATTATTAGGAATTGCCTTCGTAATCAAACTTTTAAAAGTAACTCATGCAATTTATATTTCTTCCCCGGAATCGTGCAAAATCTATTCTAAGTACCACTAAAAATTCATTTCTCCGTACAAATTTCAATTATCATTCTGATTTCTCTTCCTCACGTTTTTTCTAGGATTTTTTTTTTAAAAAAATATTAACTCTAAATTTACTGCTATCCCCCTTCTCATCTCTAGTATATTTCTACCAATACAATTGCCATGTTTCTTTCTGCTAAAGGTGAACTCTTCGCTCAAACCTGTCTGTCTAATTCCACCTAATGCGATTCAGGAGTTATTTTTTTCTTCCACCCCTTTTCAATTTATTTATGCCTAGAATTGTAATTTCAGAATATTTTATTTCTACTCTCTCTTAGCTTAACACTAAGAAGGCTTGCGGCCTCAGTGATATTCTTCCTGTAGTTCTCAAAACTAAATTCTGTTACATTATAATGCTACATTTATTTATTTATTTTATGAACCCAACTTAGAGATTAGCTCATAGGAAAATAAATGCTAGTCCCTGTATAAAGTACAACCAAACTCGTAACTAATTATAGTTAGGTTTTGCCTACCTGAAGAGTCTGGAGTTCCCTGGACATTTTAAAGAAGAATCGTCGCACAATGAATGGATGTGTATCTTCTGACCACCGTTCATTATTGGAACATTATGATTAGTTTGCCATACACGAAATGTTTTCCATCGCTTGTCTGTAAATTGGAACACATCAAGGAAGCGTATGCTTGGAATAAAATAAATTAAACTTGTGGTCATTCATTAAATCTATTATCTATAATGTAAATATTAGTAAATCGTTCTTATATACGTAACCTTGAATATATATATATATATATATATATATATATATATATATATATATATATATATATATATATATATATATATATATATATATATATATATATATATATATATATATATATATATATATATATATATATATATATATATATATATATGATAACGGTAATGATAATGAATTTCCTGTCGAAAAACTTCTTAATTAAATAAATACAAGCCTTAAAATAGGAAAGAATGTGACTTGATCTCATCATATAGATTAGCCAAGGCCTAAATCGAATTGGCGTGATAGTTGGACTGTTACTCAGACAGGTATAGATAAAGAGTTCGATAACTAATGAAATACTTAGAAGTATGATTAATTCAAATCATAAAATCAAGGTTGAAGTAAACAAATCGATTCTAACTAACGATCATAAATATTTCCTATACTCGTACAGCAGACGTTTGGCCTAATCATACATATATACATTTATGTTAAATTTTTTTACGTAACACATTGTGAAAATCGAATTTAGTAGGATTTTGCCTGTGTAGAAGAAAGGTTGGCAGTTTTCCCTCTCGTAAATAAAATAATTATTTTTTTTCCAATACGTGGCCCAAAATGAGCAGTTACGATGCATTATGGAAACATTGGTACGAAGCCCAGTTGAATGAGCAACAATATAATAGAGATTCCTTTTCCTCGGTAAGTATAGTTAATAAATCTTCTGTACTTTTTTAATTATAATTTTATATATAGTCTTTATTTATTTTAATAAAAGTTTGAAGTTTTTTTTGTTAGATTTTGAATTTTCTTTACTTGAATTCAATTAATTTCCGGAAAAATTTGGTTTCTTCAGACAGTCACACAGACAGTCGGACGAGTATGAGTCATAGAAGCAATTGGTAATTAGAGTCAGGTGTACATTGGATAATTTTACTTTGTTGATTTGGGGAATTATTATAACCCTAGATTTATTTTGGACCCATCATTTTTTTCATGTTTCCACTAATAAATTAAAAATTAGTATTAAAATTTTTTAAAAAAATTTAAAATGCTATTTATAGCATTATTTGGCCTTTTTTCTGCCAATCAAATAAAATAACTTGCCATAATACGAGTAAAAACTGCTAAATCTAAGAAAATAATGTGATAATGAAACACAGCATAGGTTTTTGAGTCTAAGAACAAGGACTATATATATATATATATTATATATATATATATATATATATATATATATATATATATATATATATATATATATATATATATATATATATATATATATATATATATATATATATATAATATATGACCATTTTATTTCTACTAAGCGAAGATTTATTTTACTTTGTCAATAGCTCGTTAGGAAATGATGTTAATAATAAATTTTAGTGGTAACGCATTTTTAAACATTTTAATGTAAAAAAAAAGCAACAATGATACAACATTAAATTACAATAATTTTTACGAATCGATTCAATATTTGTTAATCATCGACTTGTGGAGGGGGGAAAATTTTGAGAGACTTGGGTGGTTGAAAATGTAGTTTTGGGGTGGGGTCTGATATATATATATATATTATATATATATATATATATATATATATATATATATATATATATATATATATATATATATATATATATATATATATATATATATATATATATATATATATATATATATATATATATATATATATATATATATATATGACGAGACTATTTCATAAATATTTAAGAAGACTGAAAGTGGACAGGCATTTTTAATAGTGATGACTAACTCATTTTGAAAACAAAAGTTTAATACGAATAGGTGACCATAACGTATATGTACAGGTATGAGTGTGTGTGTGATGTTGAGTAGGCTCTGAAAGCAGTATACTCATTGGTCTGATTTATGAATATTTATGTAAATAGGTGTTAAATTTGTGAGCTATTCAAACTCTTCAAGGTTATTTATTTTATTATTATATATATATATATATATATATATATATATATATATATATATATATATATATATATATATATATATATATATATATATATATATATATATATATATATATATATATATATATATATGATCTCTTCATTACCGTCTTTATTTTAAGGGTATTTCCAACTACAAGGGTAGTAATAAAAACTAGTAAAAGAAAGAAAAAATGAAGGAAATTTAAATATCAACGAAGAATGAAGTTTGATATAAAGCTTTGAGGAACACTACAATTAACAGGAAAGCTGAAACAGAACACCCCATCATGAAGTGCTGGTATGAAATGATCTAAGGGAGAACTAAGTATGAGGAAGCGTAGAGGAGAAGAAAACCCAAAGGTTGGGAGCTTTGAGAGTAAGGGCGCGTGTCATAGAGGCTTCGCTGCTTTCTTAATTAAGACAACAGCAAATTTACTCTTTGTTATGCCAAATGTATTTCGTTATATTGATAATCTATTAATTGAAGCAAAAGTTAGAGGAATATGCCGATATCTTTGAAAATTCTCGCGAGAATATATTTCTGAAAGAAGTTACAGTAGAAGTGAAGTGGAAGAGAGATATTATTTACTTAGGCTTAACATTAACGTAATGGCATAAAAGCCGTAAAAAGGATACCAAAACCATGGACATGAAAGTCAGATCTTTCTTAAGAAGTCTTAAATTTCTTCTGGAATTGGATTTCAAGACTGCCACAGAAACAGAAGAAACAGATAAACCATTTATATAGGAATTCAAAATTGGCCTTGAAAATTTTTATCGACTTAATTTTTCCACAGCTGTGTTTTTCTTTTGTTTCTAAAAGCAGAGATTGTAGTTTTCACAGATGTTTCAGATATAGCTGTCATACAATGAAGGAGAGGTGCATTTCACTGGAAAACAGTCAAGAAATTTGATGGCAAAAAAAATATCTAAGCCTTGTCCCAGAGTTTGACATTCAGGTTAGACATAAAAAAGGTTTCGTTTATAAATTCGCAGATCAAATGAATCACTGAATATAGAAAATTGCAATGAGGAAGAAGAGGATATCCAGGAGGAAGAAGAGGTCTTCATTACATATCCAAATAATTTATACTTAAATAGTATAAGAGCAGAAAACAAAAATATTTGTAAAAACTGTGAGACGTAGGCAAAATAAGTTTGCATATTTACACAATGTGATTTCTGCATCATAAGCATGTTGGTGATTTTTCTTAAGTAAGTTAATTTAGAAAATTTTATATGAACCTTATGATATATATTTCGTTGATAATTTGTTACGAAAGTAGTGAATTGGTATATATTTAGGGCACTAATTTCTTTGATTAATTAAAGCTTTGGAAAGAAAATTCCTTTATTTTGATTTAAAGATTTTAGCTTTAGTATGGAAAAGTTTCCAAACCTTCTTTTGACTAATGACTATTGCATTAGTTTAGTTTACTCTTCTCTTCGCCTCATCCATCTTTTGAAAACCTAATTAAAATATTTGTTGGTTTAAATTAAATTAATCAAAGCTTGCAAAACAATTACTCACTATTTTTTATAATTTTTTTTTTAATTAAAAAAATGTTTCTAAGTATCTTTTAGTTCTCATAAAAATTGGTTTTGGAAATTCATGAGTTAAAAAGAATATAAATGATAGGCAAAAAATTCATTCAAGACTTTCTAATATATGCTTTATAACTGATTTATTTTATTTATTTATTTATTTTTAATTTTTTTTTTTTTTTTTTTTTTTGCATTTTATAATTGATGGTTATTTAACTACAGGAGAAGCCATCTCTACGACCAGCCAGACATTTTGATCCATCTGAAGATGCCGAGGTTCTGCGGAAGGCTATGAAAGGCCTTGGGACAAATGAGGACGACATTATTCGAATCCTCACCCAGAGAACTTTGAATCAAAGAATGGAAATTCAAGAAAAATATCAACAGATTCACGGCAGGGTTAGTATGGAAACCTTTTCCAAACTATGAAAGTTTGATGCCTTTTTTTAAAAATTAATTCTCAGCTACATTTTATCACCAATTGTTTAATATTTTGTAAATCTAAACCATAATTGTTTTTAATATAGAAACTATGATAAATTCCAATCTACCATGATGTTTGGTTGCATTCTTGCTGTTTCCCATATCTACATTTGTATTATATTTAGTTAAAACATCTACAAGAAAAAAACAACAACATTCAGTACGTCTGTTTTATTATTATTAAACAGGATTTGGCAAAAGACTTGGAAAAGGAACTAAGCGGAATCTTCGAGAAGGTGATCCTTTCACTCCTGAAACCATTGCCTCTCTTTTTCGCTGAGCAAATAAAACATGCAACCAAAGGCGCTGGAACTGATGAAGGAGCTCTCATTGAAATCCTCTGTACAAGAGATGATAATTCTTTAAAGTAAGTAATATTAATTTCTTAATCTATTTTTAATTAGTTTCTTTTTCTCTTTCTCTCAAGAGAGGTTAAATTGTTTTATGAATAGAATTATTTGATTTTCGACATTTATTTTCTTAACTGTTTTTGTATAAAAATTTGAAATAACTTAAATTTCAAACTTTTGAAATAGAAATAATAGTACTACTAACTTTACATTTTTTTAAACATTTACATTAAAATAAACATCTTAATAAACTATATATATCACACAGCAATAAAATTAATTTTCTAGTTTCGGAAAAAGGGCTAAACTGGCATCAATGCTGTGTCCCCTGTGAGCCCCAGATATAAAATCAGTATCATGAAGCTTCACTGATAATGGTAATAAATTTTTATGTGATCAGTTAGAGCATGAAAGAAGATCTGACCCTACTGATTACTTCATATTTTATTAATAGAAGATTTTGTTCGAAATTTTTAATGAAGAATCATAGTATCTGTCCTGATTGTTATCGCATGACTGTTTTAATCTTTCGTTAAAAATAATTAAGTTTCTTGTAAATTTTTCTATTCCTGTATGTTTCCAAAATCAGTTTGTTTCCATAATATTAAATCTACATTAGTTGTTCTAGAAGTATTTGGTCATTATTGTTCTATAGGACTGCTATATTCTCCCTTGGTGTTTACCGCATTTGAATTATAACCACAACTGTGTTTATAACCAAATTTTCAGGACAGTTTTTTCCAGAAATCCCACTCCATCACCATAACTTACAAAAATTAAATTGTTAATGGAAATATAAATAATATCTGTTTACGTAACATTTTTCTCATGATTTTGGACAGAACTATCAAAGAAACTTTCGAAGAGGAGTATCATAAATCTATCGAAGAGGTAGTTTGCAAAGAAACTGGAGGGGATTTCGAAAAGCTTCTGATGAGCATCATGGCCTTTTGCAGAGACGACAGTGCATCGTCCCCTTCAGATGTTGCTGATGAATTGATAAACGAGGGTAAGTAGTCATTTCAAAAAAAAAAAAATTTAAAAATTTAAAAATACAGAAAATAAAAAAACGTGTAGTAAAGAATGCTAACTTTTATGGATTTTTTTTTTCAATCATGAACATAAAATGGAACCGATGCTAGTTTTATTTAGAAATTGTAAATTTCATGTTTCAGATCTTCAGTTTCAGTTACTTTTGTTAAAATTATTAAAATTAAATATCCATTTAAATTCCATAACATAAACGTTGCTACGTTAATTAAGACAACTCGTAATTTTAATAAAACGCATAAATTACATCCCCGTCATAACGAAATACATTTACTTTACTTATGCTGTCAATCTAAAATTACTCGGATATCACCTGTGAAAATAAATACGAATAT
>SEYY01000194.1:0-17500 GCA_009176605.1 Armadillidium nasatum
TATATATATATATATATAATATATATATATATATATATATATATATATATATATATATATATATATATATATATATATATATATATATATATATATATATATATATATATATATATATATATATATATATATATATATATATATATATATATATATATATATATATATATATATATATATATATATATATATATATATACTATATATATATATATATATATATATATATATATATATATATATATATATATATATATATATATATATATATATATATATATATATATATATATATATATATATATATATATATATATATATATATTATATATATATATATTATATATATATATATATATATATATATATATATATATATATATATATATATATATATATATATATATATATATACATATATATATATATATATATATATATATATATATATATATATATATATATATATATATATATATATATATATTTCACCTCTTGGTGGGCAAAGGCCAGAGATCTCCTAAAATTTCCACCTAGTTTGGGGAAAATCGGAAACCTTGCCAGATTAAAGGCCGAAATGTCCCGATACATGGAGTTTGTAGGTAAGTAAATCAAAGGAAGTTTGGAAAATAAATAAAGGGAATATGTTCCAGTCTTTACCAGTAAAGAAAATGTAAGATTGAGCATAGCGGTTAAGTCTAGGGTTAAAGAGCTGGACAGAGAAAGGATGAGACTATGTAGAAACACGTGTCCCACGAGCTCTTCTCAATGGAGGAGGTATGCGACGAGAGAGTTCAGAAGAGCAGTTTCCATTGTAATGGCGATAGTATAGAGAGAGTGAGGTAACAATTCGACGGGCAGAAAGAGATTGAAGAGTATTTGTGAGAGCAGGAGAGCTGATAAAACGAAAAGCTCTAGACCCCACCTTTTCGAGGAGAGCTGTATGAGGGGAACCACCCCAGATATGTGAGCGTACTCCATACAGGGGCGAACAACAACCCTATACAGAGCAAGCAACTGTGGTGGATTGAAGAAATACTAAAGGCGCCTCAGAGCACCCAGCCTCTTAGAAGCTTGTTTAGAAAGAAAAGTAATGTGATCTTTCCAAGAAAGATCACGAGAAAAAGAAACACCGAGAAAATTAATTAAGGAGAGATGAAGTTTTGAGTTATGTGTTTTCGAAGAAAATATCAGTTGTGTGGAAGATTTTGTCGTGTAGAGAGATGGAGGAATTGAGTTTTGGTGGCACTGAAAACGATCATATTTTCTTTGCTCCAATTAATATATATATATATATATATATATATATATATATATATATATATATATATAATATATATATATATATATATATATATAAACACTAAACATTAAGTAATAACAACATTATCAAAAGGAACCAAATGGAAACTGAAACAAATTTAAAAAACGAGATATCAGACTCAAGATAAAAAATATTGGCTGAATATATCTACATAAACTTGCCTACATCATTCCTCATTTGTACATATGTATGTATGTATGTATGCATGTATGCATGTATGTATGCATGTATGTATGTATGTATTTATGTGTGTGTGAGATTGCGTGTGAATATGTTGGATGTTTTACATAGCTAAACAGGAGACCAGAAGTAAATTACATATGAGACAACTTTGAGATTAATTTTATAATCGAGAATAACTTGAAAGTGGGGTATTTTGTGCAAGGGGTAGGGGGAGGGGGCATTGCACAATCTTGAAATTTTGCATACACCAACAGACCATGATGCTAACGCCTGGTCATGAAATGAAAGGGTTAGAGCAAGAGGGGGAGTGGCAATAGTTATGAGAGATGAGTTGTTGAAATATGTGAAAGGTAGAGGAAGTTTGGGGGTCAGAATAGTATGGCAAAGGTTAAACTTAAAGAGGAAGTATTCGGTATTTATCAGTGTTTATGCACCAGTGATGAGAGCTAACGGGGAGGAGTGTGAAGCCTTTTGGGAGAGTCTGAGTGAATGTGTGGGAAGTTTTGATAATTATGATCATGTGTGTCTGCTGAGCGATTTGAATGCGAGGGTTCGAAAAAGAAGTGTGAATAAGATAGTGGGACAATTTTGGGTAGAAGGAGTGGACGAAAATGAAACCGAATTGATTGGAATATGTGAAGCAAAAGGACGTATGATTGGAAATACATGATTTATGACGAAATGTATTCATAAATATGCGTGGATGAATGGGTGAATGCGGAAAGAAGACTTTTAGATTAAGTGCGCATATGATGGGAAGGGAGGAACAGGTTGTTAGAGGCTAATGTATTAAGTGGAGCTGCGATGGGTATCTCGGACCACCACTTGGTAGTGGTTGAGAGTAAAATTAAGATGGGGTTGGTAGAAGTGAGGGTAAGAGAGAGGATATTGAAAGTGGTGCTGGTAGATATGTTTGAAGAAGAGGTGAAGAGAGGAGATTACAGAGGGGTAAAGGAGAGGGAGGAGGTAATGGGGGTGAGGTGGAGGGGAGTGGATGAAGAATGGAGAAAATTGAAGAAAACGCTTGTGGAAGTTGCGAGAAGGTTGTGTGGAGTGAAGAAAATAAGGACCGGTAATCGAATGTGGAGGGAGAGTGAGTGGTGGAATGAAGATTTGGAGAATTGTTAAATTTTCTAAGGTGGTTTGGATATGCATGTAAAATAAATTAGAACAGGATGGTAGGAAAAGTACTTAGATCAGAGTTGGGACGGGGGAGGGAAGTACGAGTGGAAGTCCAAAGTGGAGATGGATGTACGAAGTGAGGGAGATTTTGGAGATATGAGGTTTGAGTTTAGACAGTGGAAGGAGAGTTGCGAAGGACAGAGTGAGATGGAAATCGGTGGTGAGTTGGGGAAGAGGTAAGGTGTATTGTGTAAGAGGAAACTGTGATGGGCATATATATATATATATATATATATATATATATATATATATATATATATATATATATATATATATATATATATATATATATATATATATATATATATATATATATATATATATATATATATATATATATATATATTATATATATATATATATATGGTGGGTTTTGAGAATTGTTGAATTTTCTAATGAAAATTTGCATATATATGGAATATTATACAATGCTTACATTTTTTTAAAAGATATTAATGTACATGGGAAGAAAAAAAACTTAGAATGAAGTAAAAATAGTGATATCAAAATTTGAAATTTTTTTTTTGAAAATAAGGAACATGAAATAAGTAAATAAACCAAGTATTGAATACTTATATCTGGTACATTTTTCATATATTGGGTACTTATATCTGGTGCATTTTTCATCTATTGGGTATTTATATCTGGTACATTTTTCATCTATTGGGTACTTATATCTGGTACATTTTTCATCTATTGGGTACTTATATCTGGTACATTTTTCATCTATTGGGTACTTATATCTGGTACATTTTTCATATATTGGGTACTTATATCTGGTACATTTTTCATCTATTGGGTATTTATATCTGGTACATTTTTCATCTATTGGGTACTTAAATCTGGTACATTTTTCATCTATTGGGTACTTATATTTGGTACATTTTTCATCTATTGGGTACTTATATCTGGTACATTTTTCATCTATTGGGTACTTATATCTGGTACATTTTTTCATCTATTGGGTACTTATATCTGGTACATTTTTTATCATGTGATAAATAATGTGCCAGATATCTGGCACTTTTATCTGTAAGATAAGTAAAGAAACCAAGTATTGCATACTTATATTTGGTACATTTTTCATCTATTGGGTACTTACTTATATCTGGTACATTTTTTCATCTATTGGGTACTTACTTATATCTGGTACATTTTTAATCTATTGGGTACTTATATCTGGTACATTTTGCATTATGTGATAAATAATGTACCAGATATCTGGTACTTTTATCTGTTAGATAAGTAAAGAAACCAGGTATTGGGCACTATATCTGGTACATTTTTTCATCATGTGATAAATAATGTACCGGATATCTGGTACTTTCATCTGTTCGATAAGTAAAGGAACCATGTATTGGGTACTTATATCTGGTACATTTTTCATCATGTGATAAATAATGTACCAGATATCTGGTACTTTTATCTGTTAGATAAGTAAAGAAATCAAGTATTGGGTACTTATATCTGGTACATTTTCTCATCATGTGATAAATAATGTACCAGATATCTTGTACTTTTATCTGTTAGATAAATAAAGAAACCAAGTATTGGGTACTTATATCTGGTACATTTTTTCATCATGTGTTAAATAATGTACCAGATATCAGGTACTTTTATCTGTTAGATTACTCAATATGTGATAAATGAATCAGATATCTGGTACATTATTTATCATTTGTTAAATAATGAACCAAATATCTGGTACTTATATGTGGTACATTATTCATCATGTAATAAATAATGAACCAGATATCTGGTACTTATAAATGGTACGTTATTCATCTTGTAATAAATAATGAACCAGATATCTGGGACTTATATGTGGTACATTATTTATCATGTGATTAATAATGTACCAGATATCTGGTACATTATTCATCATTTGTTAAATTCAACGTGTGTCCAGTAATGTGCTAAATAAAAGTTTTAGATAAATCTGTGAGCTTGAGTCGTCCAAAACTTTTTCCCTTGAAAAATAGTGATTTTCATTTCTAAATTTTTAATTTCTAAATTTCTTTTTATATTTTTTATTATATTTAATTTTATTTTTATTTTAATTTTTTAAAAAAAAAAAAAAAAAAAAATTTTAAAAAATTTTTTTTTTTTTTTTTAATTTTTAAATTTCTATATTATTAATTTCTAAATTTCTTTATTTTTAACCTTTTACTTTCTATATTTTTTAATTTCTAAATTTCTGTTTTTAATTTCTAAGTTTCTGTTTTTCTAATTTTTAAAATTTCTATATTTTTAATTTCTAAATTTCTTTATTTTTTATTTTTAAATATCAATATTTTTTAATTTCTAAGCTTCTATTTCCTTTTAATTACGAAATTTCTGTTTTTAATTTTTAAATTCTATATTTTTAATTTACAAATTTCTTTATTTTAATTTTTAAATTTCTATATTTTTCAATTTCTAAACTTCTATTACTTTTTAATTACGAAATTTCTGTTTTCAATTTGTAAATTCTATATTTTTAATTTTTAAATTTCTTTATTTTTAATTTTTAATTTCTATATTTTAATTTCTAAATTTCTATATTTCTATATTTTTAATTTTTAAATTTCCATTTTTTTAAATTTCTAAACTTTATACTTTTTAATTACAAAATTTCAATAATTTTTTAATTTCAAAACTCAATACCTTTTAATTTCTAAATTTCTATATCTTCAATTTTTAAATTTCTATATTTTTAATTTCTAAAATTCTAAATTTTTTTAATTTCATAATATCTATATTTTTAATTTCCAATTTTCTATATTTTTAATTCTAAAATTTCTATATTTGCAATTTCTAAATTTCTATATTTTTAATTTCTAAATTTGTAAATTTCTGTATTTTTAAATTTTAAATTTTATATTTAATTCCAAAATTTTCATATTCTTAATTTCTAAATTTCTATATTTTTTAATTTCCAAATTTCTATATTTTTAATTTTTAATTTTTATATTCTTAATTTCTAAATTTTTATATATTTTTTAATTTCTGTATTTTTTAATTTCTAAATTTCTATATTTGTCCTTTAATTTAGAAAAATAATTTGATTCCTAGATAGAATAATTTACTTTAATAATAGAGGTCTTGGGTTCGATACCTAGAGGGAAACTTTTTTGAATAATAAAGGTCCTGGGTTCGATGCCTTAAATAAAATTAAATGATAAAACTATTTATGAAATTGATTAATAGATAAATAATAATAATAAATATAAATAATTATTTAATAAATATAAATAATTATTTAATAAATAAATTATTAAAAGTAAATAAATATTCTTTTGTAATAAAGAAATATAAATATGGGTTCGATACCTAGAGTGAAACTTTCTTGAATAATAAATGTCCTGGGTTCGATACCTAGAGTGAAACTTCCTTGAATAATAAAAGTCCTAGGTTCTATTCATAGAGTAATACTTACTTGAATGGTGAAGACCCTTGGTTCGACACCTAGAGTGAAATTCCCACTTATATAGTGAATGTCTCTCATTTCTTGCGTAGGACAAAGATCCAGAGTTCGACTCCTTGTGAGATACTCCAACTTAAATGGTGAAGGCCCAGGGTTCGATCCCTAGAGAAAACTCTTACTCTCATACCAAAGGTCCCAGGGTCGCTCCCTAAAGAGAAACTCATAGAATAGCGAAGATTCCACATTTTATATATATATATATATATATATATATATATATATATATATATATATATATATATATATATATATATATATATATATATATAATATATATATATATAATATATATATATATATATATATATATATATATAAGAAACTTAAACTTCTATTTTGTTTGTGGTGTAGCACAAAGGCTTCATAAACGAGTTCTTTTTTTATATTAAAAGAATACTTTTGAGAAAAATTTCTATTAATTGTTAAATTAAAAGCTTTTAAATATGAAAATTATTTTTGTATCTCTCTCTCTCTCTCTCTCTCTCTCTCTCTCTCTCTCTCTCTCTCTCTCTCTCTCTCTCTCTCCTCTCTCTCTCTCTCTCTCTCTTCTCTCTCTCTCTCTCTCTCTCTCTCTCTCTCTCTCTCTCTCTCTCTCTCTCTCTCCTCTCTCTCTCTCTCTCAATGCAACAACAAGAACTGCAGATGAAAAAAAATATATATTATTTAGTATACGTTAATGTTATACATTAATATATGTGCTTCTTTTTTTTTCTTTTTTTCTTATTTTATTTTTATTTTATTTTTGGTTCCCTTCATTCAATGAAAGCAAAACTGTCAGTCAGCTAAAACCTAATCACAGTTTCATATATATGTATAAAAAAAAAAAAAAGAAAAAAAAAGAAAGAAAGAAAGAAACCAAAAAGAAAAACATTTTCCCTTCAACCAGCGCTGAAAAAATGTGGTTATAATAATACATATACATAAATATATAAACATCAAAGTTATCCTTCAGCATCCTTTATAAACCTGACATCTTTTTCTCGTTTTCTTTGTAACATAATAAACTTCACAAAAAAAAAAAGAAAACGGAAAAAATGGAACTTGGAAAAAATATTTAAGGGAGAACTAAAATAAATATAGAGACAAACATCAAATTAGAAACATCACAAAAATGATAAAACATGCCCTACAATTTTGCCTTTAGAAAAAGATTCTATTGCACATCTAAAAACAAAAAAACGAAGAGAGAGAACGGTACAATAAGATAGATGACTATAACTTTACATGAGGAAAAAAATCATAGGAAGAATGAATTTACAAAACATATTAATACACTAATAGATTATTATTAAATATTCATATTGGATAAAAAAGAATATAAATATCAAATACTATATTACACGATATATACATATGACTATGGGAAGAATACAATTTATATATCATGAATTTGATATTATTCTAAATAATGGTAATACTTATAAAGATGATTTGAGATATTGATATAATAGTAAAAGATGATTACAACCTCATAACAAGATGATTTAATATTATTAGAATGAACTAAGTTCCAAGACAATATACCAATTAGTGAGGAATAACAGGTAGTGATACTACGAACCTAACTAACAAATAATAAGATAATCAGAGAGGTAATAAGTAAATTGACTATGGTCAATAACTAGTAATAATACGGATTAATGGACTTACACTTTACATAATAAAGCTCTATACTTATTATGAATGAGAAGGAGTCTCTTATGGCTATTGTTTATATACGCTCTAATATAACTACTCTTTTGTCACCTTACTACTAAACTCTTCTCTGTATATCTCTTATCTGTATATACCTCAATCGATTTAGTTACTCTCTCTTATTTATACATCTGTTAACTAATTAGACCTGTATCCTCATACTTATATAAAATACTCCTTACTTCGAATTCGACAAATTAATAACTCAATCATGATCCTACACATTAGAGTGAAATACAGTGATAGTTAAAATAATAAAATTGATAAAAGTAAATATGTGAACTCAAGTCATTAATCATATACTATTAAGTAAGAAATAAGTGTATATACTTATACCTTTTATTTTATCATGATACAATCATTCTTATATCCTAGATTCAAATACTTTAATATACCGCTTTAAGGGCTCGTTCTTAATATATTACTTATTACCAGTATATATATAATTGTCTGAACACTAACTTCCTTATTCTCATGTTATTTCCCATTCTTATATTGCATACATTTACAAACGTATATGTGTATTATATGACATGTCGGCCAACAATCGACCAATTGATTTTTTCAATACTTACGTAATAGTAGTATGAAATTATTTGGTTAAGGCCTCCTCATAGTGCCTTATATTGCCCATCTCGGTATAAGGGTAATTAATAATAATTTAATATATATTTAATAATATTTATATATATATAAATTTTTATTATATTATATATTTTATTATATATTATATTATATTTATAATTTTATATAATGGTTATATAATATTTATATATTATATATGTATAATTATAATATTCATATATATTAATATATATTAATATATATATATTCTAAAATGCTTTATACCAAGCAGTTTATTTATGTAAACTAAAGTATTATAGTGATGCTAAACCTTTATTTGGAGATAAAGATTCATATACTCATCATCAGGGGGTAAATCGAACCTTTCGACTGTTAGCGTTTATGAGATTCTAGATCGACAAAAGACTCGGTTCTTTACCGCTGAGCTATCCACGAACCAGAAAAGTTCGCTTCAAGAAAGTTTCAAGCAACCGATTACTTTCATCCGTCAATGAGTTTTATACATAATCATCCATAGGTTTTATACACCTGGTTTTCCTCCCCGCTCCTATTATAGATAATTTTTATTCATAATAATAATGCTTAAAACCTATGACAGTTTTGATAATACAAATATTTATATATATAGGTTCATTTTAGTCCTAGAATTCATCAGTGATATACGCTAATATTTGCGTATAGAAGGTATTCGATCACCTGTAAGTCTGAGGTATAATGTATTATGCTTTATCTATCTCAAATTAGGTTTGCTCTATTTATAACCTTTGTATACCTAAATCTGTGTTTTATAAAGTCATTATCAATTTGCGCAATAAATCAAAGGTAGGCGCGCGATAAATTCCGCGCTGTCAAATTTGGATGCAAAAAAGGTATAACAAGTATGCATGGAGAGAAAATTTCCCATGTTGTGCTTCTCTTTCTTTCTGGTACTTTTTGCACCCCGTGGCAACAGATTCCGAAGAATTTGACTTGAACCTTTCCTCCATATATGAAAAACAGCCTCCAGACAAAGCTTCACCCTCTCATATTTTGTGTAAGGCTCATGTAATCTTAGCCCAAAACAAACAAAAAAACACACAATCCTTCAGTATAGACACACAAAACATACACTATCACTCTTAAAAACACAAACATACAGTATTAAAAAAAAAAGCAAATACACATACTTGTATACGTAGCCTTGTAAAGCTCAATAACTATACGTATACAGCCTTTTTGAGTTCGAAAACGTAGTCGGGATGTTGTGAAGCTCAAAAAATAGAAGTTTCTTGACTTTCGAGTGAAAGTAAAGCGAAAATAACGCTCGTTATATTGGACATTTGCATGTTATTGAGATTAAACAGTAAAGAATAGAAACAATTTGTTTCTTAACTTATGTACGTGTGTAAACCTGTGTATATGTTTGACTATATGTAAGTATTATTATTATTAATATCCCCTCCAGTAAAGTCGAGCCTACAATAAGCCCTAATGGAAACCACAGTCAATATGAATTCACAAATCAAAGACACGTACCCCAATATATATTATATTATATAAAATATATATAAAAAAAATATAAGTTAATAAAAAATATATAAATATATATTATAATAATATATAATCACCAACCCCCCCATGTAGGACAAGTCCTGTCAGTTGAAACCCTTCGAGAAAGGCCCACAGAGTATCAAGGGCCTAACGGCTACACCACTGGCTGGCCAGACCTATCACGGATATCGATTATACCCACCAGTGGCAAGCATTTCACTAGTGTACTCATTAGCGGCTGAGTGAGCCAGAGCTAGTGTAAATGGGACTGACTCGAATTCCCACGTCTCGACCGAGCACTGAACCTCGGTCCTCTCGCGTGCTAAGCGACCGCTCTGCCAACTGAATAATAATAATAGTAAATAAAAAAAAAAAATAATAATTATATAATAATTAATTAATAATTATAGATAGAAATAGAAATATATAATATAATATATATAATAATATATAAAAATATAATATATATATATATAATAATATATATATTATATTTAATAAATATTATTTTTTTATTATTATTAATTTAATATTTTATTATTTTTTTTTTTTTTTTTTTTTTTTTTTTTTTTTTTTTTTTTTTTTTTTTTTTTTTTTTTTTTTTTTTTTTTTTTTTTTTTTTTTTTTTTTTTTTTTTTTTTTATTTTTTTTATTATAATTATATAATTATTAATATTATATAATTATTATATATATATATATTTTAATAAATTATTTTATAATATATTGTTTTATATATATTATAATTTAAAAAATTAAATTTTTCAATTAGAAAAATCTCCAATTGGAGATAATTGGTCTATATGTCTATTATATCTTGTCCTTCACATCTTATATAATATGTAATTATATTTTTTTATTATTTAAAATATATATGATAATATATATTATATATAATATATATATTTTTTTTTTTTTTTTTTTTTTTTTTTTTTTTTTTTTTTTTTTTTTATTATTTATATTATTATTTTTCTTTATTTAATATAAACTTTATTAGTTCTATTTTTTTTTTTTAATGTTTGTTTTTTTTTATATAAGAAATATTACAATTTTTTTTTCATTTTAT
Source organism: Armadillidium nasatum (assembly GCA_009176605.1). Classification (NCBI taxonomy): domain Eukaryota; kingdom Metazoa; phylum Arthropoda; class Malacostraca; order Isopoda; family Armadillidiidae; genus Armadillidium; species Armadillidium nasatum. Next base: position 11,032 of record SEYY01000194.1, read on the forward strand.
AAAAAAAAATTTATTTTTTTTATTTAATATTTTTTTTATTTTTTTTGTACTATGATATAATTTAATAGATATGTATATAGTATTATAATATTATGATATATTATATGAGAGATGTATATAATAATGAGAAGAAGATAAAGAAGAAAATAATAATAATATATATATATAATATAAATAAATAGAATGCCAGACTGCACTTTGATATCCTAAAATATTTCAAAAACTACTAAAAATACGTTAAAAAGGATAACATTATTTTAATCCTTGAAGAAATTTGTTATGAAAATTGGGAATTAGAAAAAAAAACTTACAATAATTTTAATAACTACGTAAACTATAGTCATTAAAGAGACTTTACAGAATCGTACATCTGGCATGGTCTCTTTTTCTGAAATAAATTTCACGAAATTGGAGTAAAATAAATTTCACGATTGAGTAAAAAAGTGTGAAAGACATTGAAATAAATATATAGGTGAATATGGCAGTAGCTTGTACCATCCAACAGTTAGGCCTGTATCCCACGCAATCTTCGGTCGTCAGGTTAAATAATTCTAATTAGGTTCGCTAAAAAAACTAACTAATAACAATAATAATATAAGATAAAAATAATAATAAATAAATAATAATAAAATAAAATAATAAATAATAATAATAATACAGCCCAGAATTTCCTCAAAACGGACAAACATATGTTTTAAAACCTTGTTCACACTTTATAATTTCAATATCAAAAATTCCTCAAGGGACATTCCAAGAAAACGTTAATCATGTAACGTACGTTTAGTAGTGAAAATATTTAGATTACAAATTTGCAAAATTCCCCCCCTGGCCCCCCATAATTAAAATAAAATAATATTTAAAAATTTATATAAATATATATATTATATAATATATATATATATATAATAAATATATATATATAAATAATATATAATATATCCTCGAGGTTAGTGCTTATCAACATTGGACCCTTCACCCAAAGTTTTTATTTCTTTTCTAAATTACAACAAAGCTTAATTATCGCAATATTTTCAAAACTAAAAACTTGCTTGATTCAGCTTGAACTCTTTAAAATTACTGAAAGTGAGAATGCGAATGAGGTGTGCAACTTTACAATAAAAATAAATCGCTTTCGTTTTACATGAAATAAAATACAAAATTACTCTTAAAATTGGAAGAAAACGAAAAATGACAAAGAAATGGATTGAATTAATTCATAACAGGGACAAATAAAATTAAAATAGGGTGAAATTATATTCTTGCTGAAATATATATATATATACTATAGTATACTATATATAATTATATAATAATATTTATAATATATATATATATAAATATATAATAATAACATAATATAAAATATAAAAAATATATATATAATAATTTTTTTTTTTTTTTTTTTAAACATTTTTTTATATATTATATATATATAGATATATATATATATATATATATATATATATATAATATATATATATATATTATATATATATATATATATATATATATATTTATTAGTGATGATCGATTCATTTTGTCTAATTGCGGATGCGATGCGGATGCGATGTGAATTTTTAAAGTGCGGAAGCGGATGCGGATGCGGAGTTGAATTTTTAAAGTGCGGATGCGGAGCGGATGCGATGTTGAATTTCGAAGTGCGGATGCGGATGGGATGGAGAGTGAATTTCGAAAAAGTGCGAGCGGATGCGGATGCGATGTAATTTGTGAGGATGCGGATGCGGATGCGGATGTTAATTTTAGAATCGATGGATGCGATGCGGATGCAATGATCAGAGCGAATGCATATGCCATCACTAATATATATTATATATATAATATTATATATTATATATAATATATATATATTATATATATAAATAAATATACTAATAATAATATATATATATAATATATATAATATATATATATATATATATTAAATATATAATATATATATATATATAGATATATATATATTATATAATATATAATATATATATAATAATAATTATTATATATTCATTACACCTATCCCACTTCGTGGTGGTGCCCGCCACAATTCCCTACAACCAACCCCTTCCAACCCCTTTCACCCCCCCCTAATCCTCTGTCTTCAAATCTTCTACCCTTTTAAACTCAAATTCCTTCCAAAAATCTCTCTCACTCCATACCATTCCATTCGGCCTAACTATCCCTACCTCTCTCCACAGGGAATCTAGTACCTGCCACCATTCTTCCTCATTCTCCATGTCCAAACCATTTTAGCACATCCTCCTCCCTCTGTCAATTACTTTCATTTCTAATCCTATCAATCAATCCTTCTCAATTTATATATCGCTCTCAAATCTTTCATCTCAAAGACATTGAAATTTTTTCTCGACCGAACACTTATCATCTATGTTTTACACCCATACAATACAGAAGGTGAACACATACATTCAAACATTCTTATCTTTATTTTCGAAACTTTTCCTTTCCATACTTCTAGGCCCCCCAATACTTCATCCTTCTACCACTCTGTCTTTTTCTTTTCCGCCCACCCTTCCTCCACCAAACATTACTAGAATTGAATTTCCTCCCATCTCACATTCTACTCATCCTCCCTCCACATTCCTGCATCCCCACCTCCAATCCTCATAACTTTATTCTTCGCTGGATTGAATTTCAATCTCGTGTTTGCACATTTCCCTTCAAACTCTCTCACAAGTATTCTCATCTTTTCTCCAGATTCTGCCACCAACACACCGCATATCTGCAAAAGAAACATTCACCCTCCATATTTCTCACCATAATATCCCTTCTCCTCCATAAACCATAGATAAATAACATGGAGATATACATCACCCGTCCCAATCCCACTATAGCAACCATATTCTCACCCTCACTCTTGATCTACAATCTCGATATATATATATATATAATATATATATATATATATATATATATATATATATATATATATATATATATATATATATATATATATATATATACTGATGGATCGGATGTCATATTTTCTAATTTGCGGATCGGAGCGGATGCGGATGTCGAATTTTGAGAATGCGGATGCGGATGCGGATGGATTTTCGAAAGTGCGGATGCGGATCGCGAATGCGGATGAATTTAGGATTCGCGGATACGGATGGGATGCGGATGCGGATGCGGAGTTGTTGGTGCGGATGCGGATGTTGCGATGGATTAATATGATATTATATATATCATAATATATATTATATATATATATATATAATATTAATATATATATATATATATATATATACATTATAATTTTTAACTGCTAATCGATGTTATATTTCCTAATTTTGTTAAAAAAATTATAAATAATTCCACGGTTGATTATTTAGTGGTTATTAATATATAAATTTATATATATATATAATATATATATTATATATAATAATATATATTATATAATAATATATATATATATATATATATATATATTTTTTTTTACTTAGGGAATTTTTTCAGCGCTTCGAAATAAATGAAATTATATATATATATATTATATATATTATATATATATATATATAATATATATATATATATATATATATATATATATAATAATTTTGTATTTAAGTACACTCCATGTAGCTATATTTTGGGTGTAAGCTCCAGTTTGAGGATCCACAAAAATTTTTGCTGTGGTTCAAAGTAAGATTTTTTTAAAAAAATGGTTTTTTTGCGACAATTGATGACTAACAAACTTAAATTTGGTGTTATACCCAGCATTTGTCTAAGGGGGGCTCTGCCCCGTACCCCCCGACCCATGAGTGATGAGGATATTGTCGACTACATTTCCTGTCGACGATTTGGGGCATTTCCCATTATTTCCAATTTGTAGAGTTTCAGAGAGAGTTCCCTCAAGTAAACTTGTATATAATATATATATATATATATATATATATATATATATATATATATATATATATATATATATATATATATATATATATATATATATATATATATATATTTAATTTTTTTATTTGATTATTTTTATCTATGTGTGTACCTTTATATATACTTGCGTATTTATGTACGTATGTGGAAATCGATGTGTATATTTTTGTATATTTGTGCATTTATGTGCGTATCTTTATACATACCTGTGAATTTGAGCGTGTACATTTGTACATACTGTGTTTGCTTACATTTGTTCATACTTGTGCGTCTTTGCGTGTACATATATGTGTACAATAACATTAATGTGTATGTTTGTGAATACACACAATCTATGGACACATTTATCTGATTTCGCAGTTGTATACATAAATGTGTGCACCTTGGTATGTTTTATATATACGCACATATACAGATTAATCTGTGTGTACTCTTGTGAAAATGTGTGCGTATTTTTCCTTGAAAAAGAAACCATCCAAAAAATAAGAAATTTTGGAAATGGAAAGAAAAAGAAACGATAAAATAGTGATAAAATTGTAATAAAAATATTATTTTTTAGGAAAGTGCGTAATAATGATAATAATAATAATAATAATAATAATAATAATAATAATAATAATAATAATAATAATAATAATAATTCATTCATTCATAAAGCTTTATTCAGGGAGTAGTACATTTACAGGTTTAAAGTTTAAAAGTAGGTCCTGTTCTACAAAATTCAATAATAATCTTAAAAACAATATCGTGATTTCCATTTCTCTGAAAAGGGGCTGCTAGGGAAGACACTGCGGTTTCCTTTGAGCCCCAATGTTTAATACATTATTTAATATATATATATATATATATATATATATATATATATATATATATATATATATATATATTATATATATATATATATATATATATATTATACTTTAATTTAATAATTACAGGTTATGATAGGTTACTTCTAGAGTAGCAAGAAGAAATATTGATTATGCAAGTAACAATAACAATGACGTTACTTATGATGTTTATTATGATAATACTGGTAATAATAATAGTAGGATCAAATGAGAATAATATGATAATGAGAGTGATAATAATAATAATAATAGTAATAAAATAGCTAAAATAATAATAATAATAATAATAATAATAATAAAAATAATAATAATAATAATAATATTAATAATAATAATAATAATAATAATAATAGTATATAATAATAATAATAATAATAATAATAATAATAATAATAATAATAATAATAATAATAATAATAACAATACTGAAGGTAATAATATTAAAACCTAGCAAAAAAATATCAGTAATAATTAAAATAATAATGACAATATTTATTATAATATTAAAGGTAATAATAAAAAAGATGTGTTCATATTCGTTACAAATTATAATAAGAAAAAAACTGTAAATATCACTGCTAATACTATTAATAATAACAATAGTATTAATGATAGTAATAATAATAATAATAATAATAATAATAATAATAATAATAATAATAATAATAATAATAATAATAATAAATAATAATAAAATTAATAATTACAAATATAATAATAATTAATAATATAAATAATTTTTTAATAATATTAAAAAATGTAATATTTTAATAAAAATTAAAAAAAAAAAAATAAAATAATAATAATAATAATAATAATAATATAATAATAATAATAATAATAATAATAATAATAATAATAATAATAATAATAATAATAATAATAATAATAATAATATAATAATAATAATAATAATAATAATAATAATAATAATAATAATAATAATAATAATAATAATAAATAATAATATTACAGCTGGGAATAAGTGTGATGAAGCAGTGTACCTTTAGCATTTTGATAGCAAGCGATCTTTGACATGTTTACAAAATGTGGAAAGTGTTGCAAATTCTTGTATGTTTTTTGAAAGTTCATTCCATTGCTCAATGCCTTTGTACGACATAGCTCTACGAAATCCAGTTTGAGTGTTCTTTATTTTACCTTGTGTATTGTGAGTTTGTGCTTCCCAGAATTGGTCTTCTTACATTTTGGTTATTTATTATTAAATATGTAGGATGTTTGTTTGGCATTACTTTTATGACTGAAAATGTATCTAATCATTGAGAGAGAGAGAGAGAGAGAGAGAGAGAGAGAGAGAGAGAGAGAGAGAGAGAGAGAGAGAGAGAGAGAGAGAGAGAGAGAGAGAGAGAGAGAGTATATCTGGTAGTCTGAGTATGGATTATTTTTTGAAGAATGGACTTGTAAGTTCACACTAATTTCGAGATCCAGATACTATTCGAATATTTTATTTTATGTAGTGTTAAGGTCTGTAGAAGGTATACACTTATATATACCCATACCGGTGTATTTTAGAGTAAGTGTGAGTAAATAAGGCTGTAACATAGATGTTTTAACATATGTTTTGGAATAAATTTTTTTATCTTTAGGAATGCATATAGGTATCATATGAAAGTTTACTAATAAGACTATTGATGTGGTTTTTGAAGGAAATTTTCTCATCGAAAATAACT
>SEYY01000194.1:22500-25000 GCA_009176605.1 Armadillidium nasatum
TACCCTTACATAAAATTAAAAAAAGTACAATGTAGATTTTTATGGCGCTATACCCAAATCGTCGACAGGAAAAGTAGTCGACAGGTCAAAGGGCCGACACTTTTGAAAAAAATGTGTCGATCACTTTTCTTTTCAATTTCAACGTGTCGACGTTTTGGACACATGTGAAAAAAAATGTGTCAGCTGTTTGACCAACATCGTATTTTTTTTTATTTCGATACAATCGATACGTAAGCCTATTTTTAAATTTTATTATTATAATAATTATGAATAGATTTTTTTTATTTTTAATATATTATTTTAGTACATGCATGGCACACGAACATTTGTCTACGGGGGGCTCTGCCCCCCGTACCCCCCGACCCGTGAGTGATGATAATATATATCTTTCGATAAATCGATATCGATTTATAGTGTCGACGATTTGGACAAGTTATAAAAAAAAGTTGTCGGCCCTTTGACCTTACCAAAAAAAGTTGTCGACGTTTTGGACAAGTGAGAAAATTTTCTTAATGTTTTTTTTCAAAAGTGTCGGCCCTTTGACCTGTCGATTACTTTTCCTGTCGACGATTTGGGGTAATCCCGATTTTTATCCCTTTCATTTTTTTTTTTACAGAAGAGTTTCTAATTTTTCTTTTAAAAAAATGAAAAAATATATATAAATATCAAGAACATAAGCCTACTTCTATTTTCTTTAAATTTTCTGTAATTTTATAAACCTTTTAAAACAAATTCAAATTTAATAAAGTGAATTACCTTAATTTGTTTAAAATTAACATTTACTGTTCTTTTAGAACTAAATTAAATTAGAAATAAATTAATTTTTTTTACATAAAAAAAAAAGAAAAATTTTTTTTTTGTTAAAAAAAGTTTTTAAGTGTTTCACTCTAAAATAGACTATCTTCAAAAAGGAAGAAAACGCTTTGGGGCTTCAAAAGAAAACGTTTGAAGAAAATTATCAAATAGAGGCAGACTATTTTAATATTCATTTTAATTGCAAGGCTTCTTTGAACATAAGCTCTCATTAAAATCTTTATTGTTTTTAATTATATATATATATATATTATATATATATATATATATATATATATATATATATATATATATATATATATATATATATATATATATATATATATATATATATATATATATATATATATTATATATATATATATATATATATATTATATATATATATATTTATATATATATATATATATATATATATATATATATATATATATATATATATATATATATATATATATAATATATATATATATATATATATATATATATATATATATATATTATATATATATATATATATATTATATATATATATATAATATATATATATAAAAATATAAAGTCTGCCATATGGGGATTCAAACCCTGACTACTAAGCTGGTAAGATAGAGTATTACCTCCGAGCTAGCTCCATTCCTCGTTCAACTTTTCTCTCTATGCCTCAATACTAGTTCTTTTCCTCAGTGTTGGAAACGCGCATTAGTTCAACCTATTCCGAAAAAAGGCAGCCGATCTGATCCTTCCAACTATCATCCTATAGCTCTCACTTGTATTCTGTCTAAATTCTTTGGAACCCTTCTCAACTCTCATTTCTTAGATCATCTGGAATCTCACTCTCTTCTTTCTGATCATCAGTATGGCCTTCGGCACTCGAAGTCTACTGATGATATACTTTCCTATCTCACAGATTTATGATCTTCTGTGGTGGCGCTTGACATATCTAAAGCATTTGACAGTGTGTGAAATGCGTCACTGCTCTCCAAGCTTTCCTCCTTTGGGTTTTCTACTTCTCTTTGCTTACTTATGTCTAGCTTTCTTTCTAATCGTTCCATTTCGGCTGTTCTACCCTTACAAATTTAACTGACCCTTTATTTATGCGACGTGATGTTGGTGCCCTGTCTCTTTTCTATAGGTACTACAGCGGCAAATGCTGAAGGGAACTGTCCAATCGTATACCTCCACCTTTACATTAATTTTGTGTAGACATAGGTATTCCTGGCTTAATTTTCAGGCTGTGGTGCCTCCTTCTTTCCAGCCACCTCTATTTTGTGGAATTCTCTCCCTGCTTCTGTGCTTATTGTTGAATTTAGTCTCCATTCCTTTAAAGCCCACGTCTGTGCTCAACTACGAAATTTGCGTTAGGTGGGGCTTGTGCGATGTTTTACCTTTTTCATTGCTCTAGCACCCCTTCCTTGAATAGGCCTCTGCCCGTGAACGGTGGCGACGTGCATATATATATATATATATATATATATATATATATATATATATATATATATATATATATATATATATATATATATATATATATATATATATATATATATATATATATATATATATATATATATATATATATATATATATATATATATATATATATATATATATATATATATATATATATATAAATATATATATAATGGTTAAATAGAGTTAAATTATTTAATCTAAATACATAATAAAA
>SEYY01000194.1:49953-64953 GCA_009176605.1 Armadillidium nasatum
AACTTTCAACTTTTGGGGGTTTATATCTTCAAGATTAAGTCAAAGGTTATAAATTAGTAATTTATGGGTTTAAACCTTAACTTTTATACCCTACGATTACAGGTTTGAAAAACCACCTTACCTAAAATGACACTTTATTTTGTGGTGAAATTGCGTTTTTAAGTTTCCCCGCGAGATGTCATTGTATAATTTTTTTAAGAATATTTTCTGAAATTATTAGTTCTATTTCAGCTGAAAATTTTCATATTTTTATTAATTATGTTCAATGAATTTGATTGATATACAGTTGCGTTAAAAATTTTATACAGTTATCAAGCTTTTTTTTTATATAAAATCAAAAGCCTAGTTTGGCCTAACGTTGATAATAAAAACTAATAATAAGAACAAAATTCGTTTCAAAGTATTGCTGAAGGATTTTTTTGTGTTTTGTGAGTGAGCAAAAATCACTTATAGAAAATGGACTTCATTCTTTTGATTACTGGATTCGCGTTCCTCTTTCTTGGAGTGGTCGGTAAGTTGCCGGTATATATATATATATATATATTATATATATAATATATATATATATATATATATATATATATATATATATATGCAATAATCTTTCTGGTTCCTCTTCCTCTCGCTGACTGAGTTTTTGAGGCATTAAAAACAACGGTATTTTCATTATCCCATTAGAAATTCGATAAAAGTTAGGTTAGCCTAATAAGCAATGTCTGCTATGCTTACTATATCAAGATGAGATTAGAGTTAAGAGCTTTCCAAACTTGCTAAGGAGAGCTAAGCCTTAGAAAGAAGAGAATTTTAGAGCAATAGGATAATAGAAGGTAAATTGGTGTTTTCCTCCTCTCCGTTTTTGATATAGATAGGGTTAATGAAATCAAACTTCCTGAATGAAGAAAAGGTCGAAGTTGATATGCAAGTCAAAAATAGTTTACCAAGGCAGGGTGCAAACTCGGAGCATCAATTGCTTTAATATATTATATATATATAATATATATAATATATATATATATATATATATATATATATATATATTTATATTATATATATACTATATAATATATAATATATATATATATATATATATATTATATATATATACACGGCTATATATGTAAAATAGCTTGAGTGTGGATTGTATAAGTACGCATGCTTAGCAGTGATCGTTGCTGCTCAAAAGAGAAGGGGCGGTTCCCCCGATCGGGTTTTATTGCTTTTTCAAGGTCACAAGCATCACGTGGCCTACTTTTATGTGAATCTAGGAGAGAGGAAAAGAGCGAAGCTCTTTAAATATATATATATATAATAAATATAATATATATAATATATATATATATATATAATATATATATATATATAATATATATATATATATATATATATAATAATCACAAATATGTTAGAACTGGTTCGAGCAGCATTATCAAAATCCTACTTTTTCATTGAATGAAACAAAATTTTCCGTTTCCCGTTTAAAATGGGGAAACAAAACACTTCTATTTTCCATATCTTAAAAATTGTTTCCGAAATGTTTCCTGGATGTTTTCTAACCGTTATCTAAGTTGCAGGAGACATGTCGGGAACATTTTTGAGGCATAGGATACTGTTTGCAAAAAAATTGTTTGCTAGGGCGTAGTAAACTTTATATACAGTTTATTTAAAGAAATTTTTGGATATATCTGGTATGTGGGATTTAAGAGTCTTCTATAAATGCCACTGAATTTTTGCGTGGATTTCTTTTAGCATTTAAAAAAAAAAAAAACATTTTATTTATTATTTGCATCACCCTTGACCATTTATTATTGGTCTTCAGATGAAGCAGCTGCATTCTTAACGCTCTCGAGTGGTTGTTACTATTGTTTAGCTCCCCCCCCCCTCTCTCCCTTGTTGTTTGAAAGAGGAAGTTCAAAAGGTGGAAGAAGATTGAGAGAGAATGGGCTTGTGGGGGGGGGGAGGGGCTTTTCATACCTTTTATTTATTATATTGAAAAATTTGAATCTCCTTTATGTAAGATCTAATTCTTTAGCTCGCCCTTTCATTTGCGAATGTTTATATCGTATGTATGTATGTATGTACGTACGGATGTGTGTGTGTGCGTAATTCAAATGTACGTGAGAAATGACGCGTGTTCTTGTGTACTACCATTAATTGTTCTAATTAAAATTTTTTTCAAAAAAAATGACTGAAAAAAAGTAATATATATATATATATATATATATATATATATATATATATATATATATATATTATATATATATATATAATATATATATATATATATATATATATATATATATATATATATCAGGGTTGGCATTGATTAAATCAAATTGATTTAATCAGTTGATTAAATCAATTGATTTTTTTATGAAAAAATCATGATTTTTTGATTTTTTTGATTTTTTTGATTTTTTAAAAAAATAATAAAACTGGTTTTTTTTATTTGTTTTATTTTGTCATATTTTTTGATACATAATGATATAACAGATATATTAGTTCCTTCTTACTGTGTTAAAAAACTTTAAAGTAGTTTATATATTAGAAATATAACTTCCTTAATATTTGGTTCAAGATTTCATATAGGGTAATACAAGAATCTGATCTTCATTAATATAATTTATCCAATATAGAACTGTTAGAGTTTAGAATTCCTAATATATATTCAATCAAATTTCAACAAAATTTTATTGAGCTTTAATCTAATGCAATTTGAGGTTTAGACAAAAATTTAAATTTTTATACAACATTATAAGAAAACAATATTCCTCTATATAAATTATAAAAGAAAGAAAATTTAAGCACTTTTGATGCATAATCATTAATCCATAAATTAAATACATAACTTGCAAAATATATATATATATATATATATATATATATATATATATATATATATATATATATATATATATATATATATATATATATATATATATATATATATATATATATATATATATATATATATATTTTGCAAGTTATGTATTTAATTTATGGATTAATGATTATGCATCAAAAGTGCTTAAATTTTCTTTCTTTTATAATTTTATAGAGGAATATTGTTTTCTTTATAATGTTGTATAAAAATTTAAATGGTTGAAAATTAAAAGGAATTGTCTTTTCTGTTTTCTCTTTTGTCTATAACCTCAAATTGCATTAGATTAAAGCTCAGTAAAATTTTGTTGAAGATTTGATTGAATATATATTAGGAATTCTAAACTCTAACAGTTCTATATTGGATAAATTATATTAATGAAGATCAGATTCTTGTATTACCCTATATGAAATCTTGAACCAAATATTAAGGAAGTTATATTTCTAATATATAAACTACTTTAAAGTTTTTTAACACAGTAAGAAGGAACTAATATATATGTTATATCATTATGTATCAAAAAATATGACAAACTTTAAAAATGCAAACTATATATCTACACATAATGTGAAGAAATGGGGTGGAGAAGTAATGGGAGCATAGACACTCCAATATATGACGAGGGTACTCTAGAGACCCACTGAGAAGGTGAAAAGGGAAAAGAAACGAACCAAAGGGCAACGGAGTGAAACGGAAAGCTCTAGCCCATCCTATCACTCCGCGTGTTATGCTCGGTCTTGCATCGCTGCGGACGAAGCTACGTCCTCCCCATATATATATATATATATATATATAATATATATATATATATATATATATATATATATATATATATATATATATATATATATATATATATATATATATATATATATATATATATATATATATATATATATATATATATATATATATATATATATATATATATATATATATATATATATATATATATATATATATATATATATATATATATATATATATATATATATATATATATATATATATATATATATATATATATATATATATATATATATATATATATATTTTTTTTTTTGCTATATTATATTACTTCATGGTGGTATGACGAAAGTTAAGTCCCTTTATGAAAGATAAAATTCCTCAAAGCGGAAAAAAGAGTTCCTTTTCACTCTTTCGAAACAAAAGAGAGTTATCTGACACCATTTTTGTTTTTGTTGTTTTTGTTGCGAATTTAAGGCTTTGCATCCTTTAATTCCCATTTGATTAAGTGAATAAGAGAAATGGGAATTGATAATTAAAAACGTTTGATTCGTGTTATACTTTCCTAAAATATAATAAAAGGTAAATGTGGAATTGTTGTTGACTTTGTGCAGGTGGTTCGGGAGGTCAAAAGACTTTTTTTTGTCACGTTTGGTGGAAATGGAGCAGTGGCGGCTCGTGGCTTCTGAAGGTGAGGAGGCACAACAATAGTCAATATATATATATATATATATATATATATATATATATATATATATATATATATATATATATATTATATATATATATATATATATAATATATAATATAATATATATATATAATAGTAATAATAATAATACGTGGCCAACTCTATAAGAATCCGCGTTTGAAAACTAGTATGGAGAACAGATTAACGACACTTCTCTCCACTAAAATTTATTTCAGACAAATTAAAAAGGAAAGATTTCTGGCAAATGTTGCTTACGCATGCGCAGTATCATCCTAAATTGTGAGGCAAATTTTAATGTTGGAAAATAATTTCTCCGTAACTTATAAAGTATTTTTTTTTAGGCTTTTCAATTTTAAGCCAAATAAAATACTTCATTCGAAAGACAGGACTTCACCTTACAGAACATATGAAAAAAAAGTAAAATTAAATTCCATTAAAATTAAAAAGTTTGGATAAAAATAAAAAGGTATGAAAAAACAATTGCCTCCGTTCTCAATAAATATACAAACGTTTATTTTAAATAAATATCACAGTTACCATGGAACGAGGAGGCTTCCAATATGTTTCTATGGTAACTGTGACATGCATAAACGTTTTAAATATATATATATATATATATATATATATATATATATCTATATTATATATATATATATATATATATATATATAATATATATAATATATATATATATATAATAAAATAAAATTTTATATTTTACGTCTTGTATGAAAAAATGTTAAATTTTAAAATCTGAGTTGCTTAACCTAATTTTTGAATTAAAATGTTATATTTTTATTAAATACTAACGGAGGCACTGCCTCCCCTGCCTCCCCCTAAAAGCCGCCTCTGAAATGGAGATAGTGACTATAGAGGTATTCAAGTAACCCATGAAAATAAGGTAACTTCAAACTATCAAAATAATCAAGTCTGGGGTCAGAAGTGGACAGAAAGTTATTTGACACCATTTTTGTTGTTGTTGTTGTTGTTGTTGTTGCGAATTTAAGGCTTTGCATCCTTTAATGCCCGTTTAATTACACGAATAAGAGAAATGGGAATTGTTAATTAAAAACGTTTGTGAAGAAGAAAAGTTACACGAGCATTCCTAAAATGAGTGAACATTCCTTCTGCGCCTAGAAAGAGATTGGGGAAAGTCGTTGTGAATGGGTGAAGGGTTGTGAGAAAACCTCCAAACTCTACTCTTTCAAGGAGAAATATATATATAATATATATATATATATATATATATATATATATATATATATATATATATATATATATATATATATATATTATATATATATATATTATATATAAGAGAGAGAGAGAGAGGAGAGAGAGAGAGAAAATTGAATACCGCCTTTAAATAATAATATAATAATAATAATAATAATAATAATAATAATAAAATAATAATAATAATAATAATAATAATAATAATAATAATAATAATAATAATAATAATAATAATAATAATATACCTACGTCATATTAAGAAGAATTGCGTGTTGTTTGGTACTATTTTCGGTATGATATTAATAATTATAATCATACTTTCATTTTTACATGCGGCTGTCATATATATATATATATATATATATATATATATATATATTATATATTTATATATATATAAATATATATATATTATATATATATATATATATATATATAATGCGCGCTCATGGGAACCCTTTTAACTTCGGGTTCACGTATCATGCAGGAAGCCACAAAGAGCTTCCAGTCTCAACTACAAGTCCAGTACGGACCTTTTTTGTGTATGATTATTTTTTGGGTTCAGCTGGGTATTTCATTCCAATATATATATATATATATATATATATATATATATATATATATATATATATATATATATATATATATATATATATATAATATATATATATATATATAAGGGTGGTTAAATTGTATGGGCCGATGTTGAATGTGAACCACACCTAAACGTCAAGTTTTTTACTGCATTTCATTTGACTTTTTTCAATTTCAGACTTACTCAATTTGAACCATGGAAAGATACACAATGGAGCAAACCTGTTAAAGTTATTCAGGCTTATTATGAAAATGGGCGTTCAAATCAAAATGCATATCGTGCACTTCGTGATTTTTTTGGTCAATTTAATCGTCCAAATGTGCGTATAATCGGAAAAATCGTGAAAAAATTTGAGCAAACCGGGTCTGTAGGAGATTTGAAAAGACCAGTGCATGCTCGTACTGCAGAAAATATTGCTGCTGTTCGCGATAGTGTGGCTGAGGAGCCATCCACTTCAACTCGTCGTCGTGCCCAACAATTGCACCTCTCACGCTCGTCGTTGATGAACATTATGCATAAAGACTTGCATTTAAACGCTTACAAGGTGCAATTGACTCAAGAACTAAAGCCTCTTGACCATACAAAACGTCGTCAATGGTCAGAATGGTGGCAAGAAATGGCAACAGTGGATGATCAATTTTCGAGGAAAATCATCTTCAGTGATGAGGCACATTTTCACCTCAGTGGATTCGGTCAATAAGCAGAATTGCCGCATTTGGCGAATGCTAATCCAAGAGTGATTGTCGAAAAACCAATGCACCCACAAAGAGTGACTGTTTGGTGTGGTTTATGGGCTGGCGGCATCATCGGGCCGTAATTTTTCCAAAATGAGGCCGGTCAGGCAGTTACTGTGAATGGTGTTCGCTATCGTGAGATGATAACGAACTTTTTATGGCACGAATTGGAAGGTATGGATGTGGACGATATGTGGTTTCAACAGGACGGTGCCACTTGCCACACAGCTAACGAAACAATGGCTATTTTGCGCGACAAATTCAATGGCCGTGTTATCTCACGTGGTGGCGATGTCAATTGGCCGCCAAGATCATGTGATTTGACACCGTTGGACTTCTTTCTTTGGGGTTATTTGAAAGAAAAGGTGTACGTCGATAAGCCAGCAACAATTCAAGAGCTAAAGGATGAGATAATTCGGCACATTAACGGCATAGAACCCCAATTATGCCTCAGCGTCATCGAAAAATTGGACCATCGGATGGAGGTGTGCCGCCGAGGTCGCGGCGGCCATTTGGCCGATATTTTGTTCCATACATAATTGAACCATACCATATTATCATAATAAAAAGAAATGACAATAAATTCCTAAGTAATTTGTGTTTTATTCAAAATCAACATCGGCCCTTAAAATTTAACCACCCTTTATAATATATATATATATATATATATATATATAATATATATATATATATATATATATATATATATATATTATATATATATATATATATATATATATATATATATATATATATATAGCAAGGGCAGTTCGTGACTGGTTGCAGGTTTGTTCCAACCACCACTATAAACAACTTACTTGTGTAGAGCTGTTATTTATTACATTTTATTCCATAATTTTTTAATTGGATTAAATATTTAATAAATTAAATTGCATCTTAATATAATAACACTCCACTGAAGCGTTATTTATTGTAAAAAAAAAAAAAAAAAAGGCATACATTTTGATTAGTTATTCAAAACCAATAAAAGTGTACAAAAATTTTTCAACGGAAGATTTAAGACTATATACGGATGAGAGGAATGTTTACGCACAATTCGAGCGCGAGCGCTTTTATACGTACAATTTTGTTTGCAAGCAAAAACGCAAACATTTTGGAAGAAATATTAAGAAAAGTATGCATATTTCAATTTTTTGTGCTTCATAGTTTAGAATAATAATAATAATAATAATAATATAATAATAATAATAATAATAATAATAATATTATTATTACTTTATTATTTATTATATATTATTATTATTATTATTATTATTATTATTATTATTATTATTATTATTATTATTATTATTATTATTATTATTATTATCGTTATTATTATTATTATTATTATTATTATTATTATTATTATTATTATTATTATTATTATTATTATTATTATATATTGCTATTATTATTACTAGAATTGTTGTAGCAAACTTCATAATTAACAACTTTGTTATTGTTGCTTGCATGATCAATATATCTAGATTTCCGTTACTCTAGAAGTAACCTATCCAAACATGTAATTATTAAATCTATATGTACTAAACTTTTGGGCTCAAAGGAAACGGAGTGTTTTCCCCTAGCAGCCCCTTTTCAGAGAACTGGACATTATTATTATTGTTATTATTATTATTATTATTATTATTATTATTATTATTATTATTATTATTATTATTATTATTACCTATTATTTTTATTACTGTATTTAACAGTATAGGACCTTTTTGTATGTAATAGTTCAAACTTTTAAATGTACTTTTTTCTGAATAAACTGTTGGAATTGGAATAATAATTATTATTATTATTATTATTATTATTATTATTATTATTATTATTATTATTATTATTAAATAAGTTATATATATATATATATATATATATATATATATATATATATATATATATATATATATATATATATATATATATATATATATATATATATATTTTTTTTTTTTTTTTATTTTTTTTAAAAAAAAAAATTTTAAGATTTTTTTTTTTTCTTTTTTTAGCCGTGTTAAAAATTACCTAAATTTTGAATACAGATGTAGACAGATGTCTGCTCAAAATGTACCGCGAAATCATTCCTCACTTCTGTTTTATGAGGGCCTTATATTTTGTAATATAAATTTTATGTTTTTATTATTATTATTATTATTATTATTATTATTATTATTATTATTATTATTATTTTTATTATTGTTATTATTATTGTTATTGATGGAATATGACTCTGTTTTGAAGATTACTTTTTCTGTTTCAAAAATTTTGTTTTATCTGTTTTTGACTTTTTGTTCCTGTAAATTTGTTTTACAGTTTAGATATAATATTTATTTCTTATTAGCAACTAAATCTCTTTAGCTCAGTATGTATAGTATGTTCTGCAATTATATATATATATATATATATATATATATATATATATATATATATATATATATATATATATATATATATATATATATATATATATAGAGTTTTTAGTCTGCTAAAACTCTCACAGACTATTTCTAAATAGAAAATTAATCTGCTATTGGACTCGAACCAGCGACTTTTAAGATGGTAGTCTTATGCGTTATCCACTAGGCCACCGCAATACAAAAGGAAATCATTCGGAACTTGCTCACAACATACCGTTGCAACGTCAAATCCCAAAGAACTTCCTCGCCCGCAACTCGGGCAAAGGGCAACGAGGTCAAAGGTTGAATCCATTATTCGCAGACAGTTATATAATAGAGTTTTTTAGTTGATAAAACTCTCACAGACTATTTCTATATAGAAAATTAGTGTCTGCTATTGGACTCGAACCAGCGACCTTAAAGATGGTAGTCTTATTCGTTATCCACTAGGCCAAGGCGATACAAAAGGAAATCATTCGGAACTTGCTCACAACATACCGTTGCAACGTCAAATCCCAAAGTTCCGAATGATTTCCTTTCGTATCGCCGTGACCTAGTGGATAACGCATAAGACTACCATCTTAAAGGTCGCTGATTCGAGTCCAATAGCAGACATTGATTTTTTTTATTTTATATATATATATATATATATATATATATATATATATATATATATATATATATATATATATATATATATATATATATATATATATATATATATATATAGCTTCTAAGAGGTTGGGTGTTCTGGGGTGCCTTCAGAACTTCTTCACACCACCCTAGTTGCTTGTTCTTTATAGGGGTGTTGTTCGCCCCTGTATGGAGTACGCCTCAAAAAACAGGGGTGGTTCCTCTCATACAGCTCTCCTTGAAAAGGTGGAGTCAATGGATTTTCCTCTTATCAACTCTCCTGCTCTCACTAATTCTCTCCAGTCTTTTTCTGCCCGTCGAATAGTTGCGTCAATTTCTCTATACTATCGCTTTTACAACGGACACTGCTCTTCCGAACTCTCTTGTCGCATACCTCCTCCTCTGATCTAAGAAGAGCTCGTGCGACACGTCTTTCTACAAAGTCTTATCCTTTCTCTGTCCAACTGTGATCCCAGACTTAACCGCTATGCTCAGTCTAACATTTACTTTACTAAAGTCTGGAACACACTCCCTTCATCTATTTTCCCAATTTCCTATGACTTACACACCTTCAAACGCCGTGTTTCGGGACATGTCGGCATTTAATCTAACCAGGATTCCGATTTGCTCCTTTCTATGGTGTAAATTTGGTTGTCCTCTGGCCTTTGCCCACCAGAGGTAAGATATTATATATATATATATATATATATATATATATATATATATATATATATATATATATATATAATATATATATATATATATATATATATATATATATATATATATATATATATATATATATATATATATATTGATATTGGTAATGTTTAATGCTGAATTGTATTTGTTTGAAGTCCTTTGTCGCTAAGCGACCCTGTTTCCGAGTCTTTGAACCACACTTGTCACTTGTCTTGTTTATTTCATCTTTCGAACCTTGAATCTTTTGATCAATTTTATACTGTGAAATAAAAGAAAAAAGAAAAAGAAAAAAATGAAGTTGCTCACAGATTTGTATGTTCAAAAAGGGGATAGGATTTTAAATCTCTTTGAGATTAATTCTTTTTGTTATTCTAAACCCTCTTTTTTTCCCCCTTTTTATTTATTTATATATTTATATTTATTTATTTTTTGCGTCTTTTGATGGAGACCTATCCTATTTTGAGTAGTAGAGCGTAAGTTTCACCGGTGTAAATACTTTGCTTACGGGGGATTGGAGTAATTCAAAGAGGGATAGAAAAGGGTTAGATCTTAGCGCTAACGTGAAGTTGAGATACTTTTCAGAAACTTTCCAAAGAGGGATCTACTTCAAAGTACTTTAATTAAATTTTGGAATATTTAGATTTATTAAGTAAACTTGCTTGCTTCAACACTCTTGTATATATAATATATATATATATATATATATATATATATATTATATATATAATATATATATATAATAATAATATTAAAATAATAATTTTATTAAGAATTTTTGTTCGTTTGAAATTTTTATTGAAAAATTAGATTTAATAATATATATATATATATATATATATATATATATATATATATATATATATATATATATATATATATATATATATATATATATATATATATATATATATATATATATATATATATATATATATAACGGTATATAAGGTATATATAATAGTCAATACATGAGTAATATACAACCGTGAATTATTGATTTTTTTTTATCATTATACTTATTATATACAAATTCTTGCGACAAATCAATGCACATTTTTAAAATGTGTAAGTAATGTATGTACACAAGGTAATGTACATCTTTACATGTATGAAATGTGCGTACAGAAATGTGAACAGAGGTTGCTTTGTCTTACGTTGGATTCTTAACCATTTTTGACAGAATGACTTAAAAATTAGGAACGTGGTTTAGAAATTTAAAGTTTAAACCTTTAAATGCTTAAGATTTTTACTTGTCAATTATACAATACTAAAGAGTTTATGCATGGCAGATGAACATTTTTCTACCATACCCCCAGACCCGTGAGTGATAGTGAAATATAATCCGACTATTGATATAATTTTTAAATTACTGATGAGATAAAATAAAATTAATTCATTGTAAATTTAAAAAGACATTGTTTTTGTGCTGTATAATTGACTGGAACTTTTTTTTTTTTTTTTTTTTTTAAATTTATTGCGGAGGAATATGCCAAGGAATATTAATCCCTTCGTCCTCGTCAGTAGCAAACTTGAAGATGTTCCTCAAAATGTGCAAATGGAGGCTTGTCACTTCAATTTACTACTCCATTAGCCAAAAATCATTAAATTAAAATAGTCAGGGATGGAGGATCCGGGGATGAGTGGGGGAGGTGAAGGCGTATGATTTGTCTATATATATATATATATATATATATATATATATATATATATATATATATATATATAATTATATATATATATATATATATATATATATATATATATATATATATATATATATATATATATATATACTCTAAATTTAAATCTAAATTTGCTTCTTCCTCTTCCCTTCCTCTTGTATCTTTTGACGGCATGACTGCCGTTTTGCCTTCTACTAAAGGTGAACTCTTCGTTCAAACGTTTTCCTCTAACTCTACCTTAGATGATTCCGGAGCTATTCCTCCTTTTTCAACCCCCTCCAATTCATGCCTAATATTGTAATTTCTTCTAAAAATGTCATTTCTGCCCTCTCTGAGCTTAACACTAAGAAGGCGTATGGTCCTGATGCTTTTCCTCCTGCGATTCAAAAACTTGTGCTTCTTAGCTTGCATCCTGCCTTGGTAAATTATTTCGTCTCTGTCTCTTTACTTCGACCTTTCCTTCTTGCTTGAAACGTGAGTTCATTCAACCTGTGCTGAAGAAAGGGAACTATCGTCCTATTTCTTTAACCTCCATATTTTCTAAAGTTTTAGAATCTATCCTTAACTGGAAGATTTAAAAAAAAAACACTTCAATTTATCTAATCTTATCTCTAATCTGCCAGTCTGGCGTTTGTAAAGAACGCTTTTCAGGTGGTCTTTAACATCTCTTACTCTTGGTCCTCCGCTCTTCGGCATTTCGGTGAATCTTTTGCTCTCGCGCTGGACATATCGAAAGCTTTTGATACAGTCAAGCACTAAGCTTTGATTTTTGAACTTCCCTCTTTCGGTATCTATCCTTCTCTCTGTGACCTCTCTGATTTCCTTTCTGGTCGTTCTGTAGCAGCAGCTGTAGACGGCCACTGTCCTTTCTTTAAATCTATAAATAGTGGTGT
The DNA here is from genome assembly GCA_009176605.1 of Armadillidium nasatum. Classification (NCBI taxonomy): domain Eukaryota; kingdom Metazoa; phylum Arthropoda; class Malacostraca; order Isopoda; family Armadillidiidae; genus Armadillidium; species Armadillidium nasatum. The sequence continues at coordinate 63,171 of SEYY01000194.1, forward strand.
TCCTCAGAGATCTGTCATATCCTAAACTGTTTTTCTACTTTTCATTAATGACTTTTCTATTACTTCATCTTATCACTCCTATGCTGATAACTCCACTCTTCATTAACTCTTTTCACTTTGAAAGACGCCCCTCCCCCTCCAACCAGCAGTTAATTTACGCAAAAAGGGTGTCCTTGGACTCTTGGAGCAACTGACCTCTGACCTATCTTGTATTTGTATTTCAAATTAGGGCAGAGAAAAATGGTCGTTTTCAATGCATCAAAGACTCAATTCCTCCATCTTTCTCCTCGGCACAACCTTCCACACAACTATGACATCTTCGAAAATACACGACATAAACCTTATTTGTCCTTAATATTCTCAGTGTTTCTTTTTCTCGTGATCTTTCTTGGAAGGATCATATTTAGGATCAATTTTACTTTTTAAACAAGCTTTCTAAGAGATTGGTTGTTCTGAGGCTCCTTAATGATTTACGCCTACTCAATTGCTTGCTCTGTGTGTTGTTCGCATCTGTATGGAAAGTACGCCTCACACATCTGGTTTGGTTCCACACATACAGCTCTTCTCGAAAAGGTGGGGCATAGGGGTTTTCTCCATTTAAACTTTTACTAAGTCTCTCCAATCTCTTTCTGTCCGTCGAATTGTTGCGTCACTCTCTCTATGCTACCACCATTGCAACGGACACTGCTCTTCTGAACTCTCACGTCTCATACCTCCTTCGAGAACGGCTCGTTCCACACCACTCTTCACTCTCCGACTCCAGACTTAACCGCTATGTTCAATCTTACATGTACTCTACTTGTAAAGTCTGGAACACAATCCCTTTATCTGTTTTCAAAATTTCTTTTGACTCGCGCACTTTTAAATACCATGTATCCGGGATGTGTCGGCCATTAACGACATAGTTCCGGTATTTCCGTAACTCTGGTGGAGATTGGTAGGCCTGTGGTCTTTGCCAACCAGGAGATAAAAAAAAAAAAAAAAAAAAAAAAAAAAAATATATATATATATATATATATATATATATATATATATTATATATATATATATATATATATATATATATATATATATATAATATATATATATATATATAGTATGTGTGTGTGTGTGTGTGTGTGTGTGTTTATTTGTTTTATTTTTTATGGATGAGTTAATGAAGGAGAAAATAAGAATTGTCATGCTTCATTTTTATTACTTTGTTCAATCAATATTATATAAATGAGATACGCGCGCGCACACATATGTACACACACACACACACACACACACACACATATATTATATATATATATATATATATATATATATATATATATATATATATATATATATATAATATATATATATATATATATATATATATATATATATATATATTAGGGATGGAGTGAAGTATCGGTATCGGTAAGTATCGGTATTTTCAGGTATTGGTACCGGTAAATTTTTAGGTATCGGTATCGGTAAAAAATTTTGATATCGCTCCATCCCTAATATATATATATATATATATATATATATATATTATATATATATATATATATATATATATATATATATATATATATATTAGGGATGGAGTGAAGTATCGGTATCGGTAAGTATCGGTATATTTTCAGGTATCGGTATCGGTATAAATTTTTAGGTATCGGTATCGGTAAAAAAATTTTATATCGCTCCATCCCTAATATATATATATATATATATATATATATATATATTATATATATATATATATATATATATATATATATATATATTATATATATATATATATATATAT
>SEYY01000194.1:69953-79953 GCA_009176605.1 Armadillidium nasatum
ATGCGGGCGTAATAAGACAACCAAGATTCATTCAGTTGGCGTATTTCGACTCTCATTTCTATGGATCAAAATTTTACGCCTTACTTATTTCACCTTCAACTTCACGTACAATTAACAGTTTTACTCATTAAAACTCTACAACTTGGGGTATAAAACAATATCAAATGATAATAATAATAATAATAATAATAATAATAATAATAAAATAATAATAAAAAAAAAAAATAATAATAATAATAATAATAATAATAATAATAATAATAATAATAATAATAATAATAATAATAATAATAATAATAATAATAATAATAATAATAATAAAAAGGCGTCAGAAAATTCTTTGTTGCCAGATTTACGAGTTTGCTTCTCTTAAAGGGATAAGGATAGAACAAATAGGATCGTGTTGAGTATAGTGGGAAATGGTTCTTATATAAAAGTATTATGCAAATTTCCAGTGGGTTTACTCCCCCAAATATATATATATATATATATATATATATATATATATATATATATATATATATATATATATATATATATATATATATATATATATATATATATATATATATATATATATATATATATATATATATATATATATATATATATATTCAAAAATTGTCCTAACGAATAGGAACAAATGGCAAAAATGTCACAACAAATTTTTTTCAGTTATTTTCTTATTGGAAAATAAATCTTTTTTTTTTTTTTTTTTTAATCCAGTGTATTTTATTACTTTTATTGCACTTTCTTCTTTACATTTTTTTGACCATCTTCCTTACATCCGTTGTATTACCCAAGTTCTTATATCCATTTTATATTACCTTTCTTTCATCTGTCGTACTATTTTTATAGCTTCCATTATACTATCTTCATTACACCCACTGAACTACCTTTTTTTCTATTGTACTACCTTTGTTACATCTATTATACTGGATTTCTTGCATACATTGTAAATACCTTTCTTGCATTCAGTGTGTTATATTTCTTTTATCCATTGTTCTGCCTTTTTGCATCCATTTCCTACCTTTCTTGCATCCATTGTGCCACCTTTCTTACTTTCATTGTATTACTTTATTTGCATCCATTATACTACTTTCTAGTATACACAGTATTTTACTACCTTCATTACATAAATTCTACTACCTTACTTATCCATTGTACTACCTTCATTACATCAATTGTATTGCATTTCTTTCATACATTGTATTTACCTTTTATTACATCTGTTTTATTGCATTTTTAAAAATACATTGTACTGCCTTTCTTGCATCTATTGTACTACTTTTCTTGTATCCATCCATTGTGTAACTTTTTTTTTGCATCCATTGTGCTGGTTTTCTTTTCTTTTTTATTATTATTATTCTGCCTTTATTGCATTCATTGTACTACTCATCTATTGTGCTATCTCTCATGCATCCATTGTACTACCTTTTTTTCATTCTTCATTTAACTTGTCGAAGAGCCTTTGCCAAAGTTAATTTTAAAATTGATTTTAACTTAGTTTACTTTAATTGACTGAGGTGTATGAAGTGTAACATTAAGTAACCTTAGAATTGTTAGAGTGTGAAATGTTGGGACTGATGGGAAAGTAGTTCGAAGTGATTATAGTGCTTGATATGAAGTAGTTGTGGTGGAGGTTTATGAAAAACATTAGGAATTCTAGTAGTAAAGAAAAAGAATTTTGAAACTATCGATGTTGTAAGTACTGGAATAAATTTGATGATTATTGATAGGAAACGCTTCTGATACCGGAGGAGAAATAACGAATAATTAAGATAAACTTGACTAAATTGGAATATAGGAAATAGATGAATTGAAGGGTGGATGGTTTTAGATTCGCAAACTGAAAAAAAATAAATGTATTACAGAAGTAGGAATATGTTATGAAAAGAAAGGAAACAATTCCGGATATATTGAATTACGAGCGCTGCAAGAAATGAGATAGAAAGCATTGAAATAAAGTGAATGAAATGTGAAAGAACTTTCTTCATTTCAAGTTTAAAAGGAGGAAAGAAACTTCTGACGAAATCTGACAAATCTTTATTATTATTTTTGAAAGAAGGGCGTAAAAATCACGTTTTGATTTTTGATTTTTGGTCCGCGTTGTCTTTTATCGAGTCACTTTTTATTTTCTCAAAAAATTCAAACTTTTAAATTATAGTTCACAGTTATTATCATCATTATTATTATTATTATTATTATTATTATTATTATTATTATTATTTTTATTATTATTATTAGGCATCTAATTTTAAAATCATTCACCATTTTCGTCGACGCCTTCGTCCGTTTCTTTCTTTCTTTTATTTATTTTTTTATAATCTCGTTCGTCTCCAATTCGTCCTGAGGTTATTGATGGGGATGAGGGGGGGGGGGGCATAACGAGGAGTAAATTATCTTGCGTTTATTTTGTTTTAATTAAATAGAAATCTCTGAATTGAGGAGTCTTTTTTTTTCTTTCTCTCCCTTATTCCTTTTATTAAAAAAAAAAAAAAAAAAAAAAAAAAAAGGGAAACGAAACGTTTGAAAGTTGGGAGACTGAGATTCAGATTGAATAAAATGGAACCTCTAAATTCCATTCTCGCTCGTTTATTTTTTTTATTATTATTATTATTTATTTTTCTATTTATTTTTATTTTTATTTTTTGCTTTTGGCAGATTTCCCAATCCCATTTTAGTGATAGGAAAAAACTTTCCATATTTACTTCATCTTTCTTTTCGAATAGAAAATATTATAATTGATTTTATTATTATTTTATTCAAATAATAAAATTAAATTTTAATTTGTCTTATTAAAAGGAAAAATAAGATTTATTTTAATTTGTTTTTGATACCTTTCTGGATACCCCTTTGGACAGTTATTGATACATTTTCTTTTAAAACAAATAATGGCTTTGGAATCGAAAATTTAAGTTATTTTATTATTATTATTATTTATTATTATTATTATTATTATTATTATTATTATTATTATTATTATTATTTATTTATTATTAATTAAAAAGCAATATTGTTGCTTTAATTTTTCTTATTTTATAATTTTTTATATATATATATATATATATATATATATATATATATATATATATATATATATATATATATATATATATATATATATATATATATATATATATATATATATATATATATTTTTTAATAAAAAAGTTCATATCTCACGGGCATTGCTCCTATTCGAGGAGGGAAATTTTTCTAGGTAGTTTATACCTAGGATCCCCAAGTGGGATCGAACCGGCGCCCTCAAGCACGAGTCAATATATATATATATATATATATATATATATATATATATATATATATATATATATATATATATATATATATATATATATATATATTATATATATATATATATATATATATATATATATATATATATATATATATATATAGTGGTGTGTGTGTGTGTGTAAATAATTATTTTGAATCGACTGCAGAGAGCTACCAAATTCTCTTACCAACAGAGTTTATCTTAAAGTAGTCGTGCCCTGGAATATCGTCTAGGCCGCCATGTTTCTGACGTCACGGCTCTCTTTTTTATTAATCATTAAAGAAATTATGTTCGTTCGTATACTTAGAAATAACGAAAAGTACGCCAGTGTTTCTTTAATTTTTATTTAATATTCAATCACTTGCTTGATGGAAAATATGGAAAGGTAAAGTTTTATGGAGAAGAAACCTTTTGTCGCCTTTCTTAGGAACCATTAAAAAATAACGTGTTTTATCGGAATATTTACAAATTGAAGAGGAAATTTAACGATGATGAAAAGGTTTTACAAGTTGTTGGAATATGTTTTTCATTAATTTTTACAAGAGAAGTTTGGGTTTATTCTCAAAACTTTTGCACGCACGAAATCAGAATACATCTGTTGAAAGTTTCTGTAGAAACCGTTGCTTTATGTAAATTCATATAGTAACCCCTGTTCTAACACTAATCAGAATAGGTAAAAATTTATACATGTGTGGAAAATGCGTTCACACTTTATGTATGTGTGTGACAAAAATTATTGATCCGTGCATAGGTGATAAAAAGACGATTGCTATCAGTTACGTTACAAGATGACCACATGTTCGTCCTAGAAGAACAAAAGAAAGATGGCTTCGTCGTAATTGGTTTGAAAAGAATATCGGACCGGGAACAAATCTCTCTCACTCCACCCCCTCCCCCTTTATACCGTAATCAGCAACGGGGATTAGAGATTAATTCTCCTGATTTATTCTGACAAATTAAAGCAACCACACTTATTTTCATTCTTGTAAGCCTATTGTCTGTTGGTGTCAGCTCTCAACGGTATTACATTTCAACCAGAGCATTGTTCGTGATGCCTTTATTGTATGGTTAATTTTCGTTAAAGAGTATCGATGTGGAGTTTCTAGGCATAAAATATTTCATGGGAGCTTTATTTTAGGTTACTTTTCACAAAATAAAGGATTATATTATATGCTTAGGCTTAAACTATAATTTTGAGATTTTAGAGTTTATAGTATTATCTAATAAGTATTGTTTCAAAAGAAGAGATTTAAAAACTATAAAATGTTGTTGCATATGGTTCTATAAACTTAGTACCTTTCATAATTACTCTTTGATGTTTTTACCAATGGAAGGGTGGGAAAGATATATTAAATTTTTTTTCACGCAAATAAGTACTTTTTACAAAGCATTTATGACTTCTCGATTTCGAGGTAAAAAGATAATTGAATGCTGAAATTTGAGTAGGGTTTTTCCCATAACTTTGACATATGAGAATGTTTCTTGGCGTTTCAACTAACTAACAACTGCTTCTTTCATCATCAATCTACCTGAGGTATCCGGTTACCTTTCATGGTTCATTTTAAGTACACTCCCCACCCCATATTTCCCTATGAAGGGCCTCGATTCGGCTCTCTTCTTTCAACGCCCCCCAAAAAGTGGTATATACATTGCCCTAGGGAGTGTTTGTGAAATGGGGTCAGCTTTGATGTGGTATAAAAACTTCAATGCGTTTTTTTTTTTTTTTCCATTCTTTTTTTAATTTATCAGGGGATTATTTTTATTCTCAAGAGTTTTATAGCCTACATATACCAAAATATCGATTTTAAATTTGGAAGGAGAGATAGATCGATTGCCTTGCTTGTAAAATGCAGTTACAATACATAGGGTTCCAGGGCTGTTAATTACTCACACATCTGTCGTGTAGGGCTTACAATATCGGTTTTTATTGTGCGTTTATCAATGGGCCTATTATGGTCTATGAGATGTTATATTTTGAATTATTATTGAACTAATTTTTACTATTGTAAAACTATCAATTGAAAACGGTATATATATAATATATATATATATATATATATATATATATATATATATATATATATATATACTATATATATATATATATATATATATATATATATATATATATTATATATATATATATATATATTATATATATATATATATATATATATATATATATAATATAATATTATATAATATATATTATATATATATATATATATATTATATATATATATATAAAAATGCAATAGTAGTACTGATTACAATGTCACAATAAAATTGATAATTATAATTTGTCAGTTTGAGGTTCGTAAATGTAGGAAAGCTTTAATAATAATAATACACATTCCGGACTGGTCCTCAACTCGGTATTTACATTTGCAAATAATTCTAGTTTTGTCATATTACATCGCAGTCATAGGAAGAACAATGAATTTGATTAATTGAACTTCGTCATTGTTTTTGTAGGCAACTGTAGCCTTTTTTTCAACGTCATTGTTTTTGTAGGCAAGTGTAGGCTTTCTTTTTCAGCGTCATTGTTTTGTAGACAACTGTAGCCTTTTTTCAACGTCATTGTTTTTGTAGGTGAGTAAAGGTTCTATTTCAACGTCATTGTTTTTGTAGGTAAGTGTAGGCGGTTTTCAATGTCATCGTTTTTGTTTTTTTTTTGTTTTTTTGTAGGCAAGTTTAAGGTTTTTTCAACGTTATTGTTTTTTGTAGGCAAGTGAAAGCTTTTTGTTTTGTTTTTGGTATTATTTTCTTCAATAAAAATATGCATTTTGAAAATTAGTAAAGAAAAGAACTGCTTTATGTCCAAATGGTATGCGCCCATATGTGAAATCAGGAAGGTCTGAATATATATAATTTAACATACATTTTCATTTTCATTTTTAAATATAAATATATATATATATATATATATATATATATATATATATATATATATATATATATATATATATATATATATATATATATATATATATATATAACAGGTAATGAAGCCAGGTTTGTAATGAGCTTTACAGAATGAAAAAAAGTGAAAGGATACAATCAATGTAACACTACACACCCCGCCCCCCCCTGCCAGTGAGGGTTGGGATAATAAAATATTTATTTCTTATAACATCAAGAACTAGTAAAAAAAAAATTAGAAAGAATCATCAGACAGTACGATTCAGTTTTACATGTTATAAATACCGAATTAGGAGACGTCATAACTTTTTCCAGTGTCATTTTTCTTATTTTCTTATTTCTTTCTTTCCTTACTTTGAATATTTCAAAAAATCTTCATGAAAAGCAACTAATAAAGACATTTATGGACAAATGTTATAAAAGTGAAATTAGGATGTCATAGCTATTATTATTATTATTATTATTATTATTATTATTATTATTATTATTATTATTATTATTATTATTATATATATTATTATAAATTTTATTTATAAATATAATTAATTATTATATATATATATATATATATATATATATATATATATATATATATATATATATATATATATATATATATATATATATATATATATATATATATATATATATATATATATATATATATATATATATATATATATATATATATTAGGGATGGAGTGAATATCGTATCGGTATCCGGTAATTTTATTGGTATCGGGGTAAAAATTTTTGGTAATATATAAATAGGTATCGGAAAGTATCGGTATATTTTCAGGTATCGGATATCGGTACCGGTAAATTTTTTTAGGTATCGGTTAAAAATTTTGGTATCGCTCCATCCCTAATATATATATATATATATATATATATATATATATATATATATATATATATATATATATATATATATATATATATATATATATATATATATATATATATATATATAATATATTATTTTAGTGAGGTTAAAAGTAAATATTGATCAAACGAGGGAAGTCGTATACACTAGAAATAATGGAAAATTTTATATGGAACAGGGAAAAAAAAGTTTTGTTGAAAAAATGAAATAGTGGTGGTAAAATATCCAAAATCTAGGAATAAGGAATGAATTTTTATAGCATCTCTCTCTCTCTCTCTCTAATTTGTGACGCAGTTGTATAATTTACAAAATGAATGAACAGTTCTGTTAATAGATTATATTATTAGTATTTTTTATGGTGCTCCTATATAGTATGTGCTCTACAAATTTTATGGTTTATATTTTTTAATTTTTAAGTTTTTACCCCCCCTCCCAGGAGAGTGACATATGTTTTCATGTGCCATGCATTTATATAAAGCGTAAATGTAGATCGCCTACTATAATCATTATTATTATTATTATTATTATTATTATTATTATTATTGTTATTATTATTTAGTTAATTTTATTGGTTTAATGCATTTCCACATTCGAAGGCCGTTCATATAAAAGGAAAATTTTTTTCCTTAGGCTTAAAGGCTATTATTTGCCTAAGTCCCGAAACGGGAAACTGACATGAAATGGTTTTTGCCAAGATCATTTCCTTTTTAAGAAGATTAAAATTTGCATAGGAATTTTTCTTTCAAAATCAATTTCGGTTACAAATCGATATCTTCTAAACTCTTAAACTGAGCAGCCTTACACCTAGTAACTAGTTTTTTCTTTTTCTTTTTATTTAGAATTTGATTTTTTCCGAAAAAAAAGATACCGTCTAGTGAAGTTGAATTTCGAAAAATGTTGTTTCTTTTTAATTATATCTACACCAAGTTATTTTTTTTATAGCCAATTTTTCGTAGGCGCTTTTTTTACGCTTTTTTTTTTTTTTTTTTTTTTTTTGCATGACGTGGCAACTTTTTTATAGTCAACTTTTATTTTATTTTGCAACTTGTTTTAATATATAAATTTGCTGGCGGCTTGATAGGAAAAAAATTATGGAAAAAGACTTAATTAAACCATATATGAGATTTATTAAAATACTCTCGCCACATTGGCTACATGTCAGGATTTTTAGCTACTTCTCTCGATTTTTAAAACTCGATAACTTCTTTCCCTTTCGTTTCACGGCATTTTTAAATATTATTTCGTTTATTGGGGGGTGAAGTTCTATAAATAATGTAAATTTCGTTACAATCGGCTGCGGCAGATATACTATACTATGGATATACTTTAAAAGATCCAAAATTTTAATGCTTCTCTCATATATATATATATATATATATATATATATATATATATATATATATATATATATATATATATATATATATATATATATATATATATATATATATATATATATAGTATATTATATTACTGTAGAAGATACAAAAATTAAAGTACAAATTTTTTGGGGGGGTCAGTTGATTTTATATCAATTGGAAGTTTTGTATGTACCAATTAGCAGTAATTATTTTAATATTAAAATTTATATGATAATATTATTAATGCTAGTAACAAAAATAATAATAGTCATAATAATTAATAATAATAAATAAATATATAAAAATAATATAATAATAATAAATAATAATAATAATAATAATAATAATAATAATAATAATAATAATAATAATAAAATAATAATATTAATAATGCTGATAATGATAATAAAAATATAATAATGAAAATAATAATAATAATAATATTAATAACTATATTTAAAATAATGTTCGATTAAGAAATTAAAAAAAAAATTGAAAAAAGAAGTATAAATAATTTTAATTACATCAAATGGTGAAGGGCAATAAAATGTTAAACGTAATTTTTTAAATTAAAATAAAATATTTTAAATTATAAACTGGAACAGGAAAATTTTCGAATTAGTTCTTTTAAACATTTTTTAAGTAAGGAGAAAGTTTCGAATTAAAATAAAAAATAAAAAATAAAAAATAAAAATAAAAAATTTGAAATAACTGTATATAAATTATAGAATTATATTTCTTCCCTCGTATGGCTGAAAATACTTCAAGAATATTTTCGACTAACACCACATGGTGCTTCGAATAATATATGTATAAAAATTTTAATTAAATTTCACAATAGTTAATCCAGAAATTGCAAATTGTCACACACACACACACACACACACACATCTCTCTCTCTCTCTCTCTCTCTCTCTCTCTCTCTCTCTCTCTCTCTCTCTCTCTCTCTCTCTCTCTCTCTCTCTCTCTCTCTCTCTCTCTCTCTCTCTCTCTCTCTCTCACACACACACACACACACACACACACACACACAAACATATGGCATTCCGTGATTTGAATATATAGGTTAGTTTGTTTGTTTTTAAATATCTTTGGTAGGAAATGTATTATATAATAAATTTTCGGTTTTGATAAACTTCCTAAAAGAAATGGAAATATGAATAAAATGGAAAAATTGCTAAAATAGGAGGTTGGGTCGGTCGGATGAATGTAATGGAAAGATAAAAATATCCTGGTAAAAGAGTTGCCTTACTACAAATACAGGCACAAGTTTTTTTTTAAAATTTTTATTATTACTAATTCGTCAGGAAATGACGTTAATATTAAATTTAAGTAGTTACACATTGCTTTTAAAAGTTTTAAAATAGAAAAAAAAATGAAAACCGAGTTCACATCCCTTTATATTGACTATTGACGAAGATTGTGAGGAGATAATTAGGGATAGAGTGACATAGAGGTTTAGTAGGTTTAAAAAGTAAAGATTATTTGCATATAAACGAAAGCTCACTAATAGTGCGTGGTAGAAGGGGGACA
>SEYY01000194.1:87453-104953 GCA_009176605.1 Armadillidium nasatum
TTGCATGGATTAAAGAAATACATAAACCGTATTACTGTATTTGGTTCATGAATTGAATTTCGAATTCTGTTTTGTTCCTCTTTCGTAAATTGAGGTCAGACCTGACCTTTTAAGCGGAATAAAGATTGCTATAAAAAGGGTCTGGCAACCCAAGGAATGACGACTTTTAGGGATTACGGCGTCGCTATTTTTGACGATTCGGACGAGACATAAACGATTTCTGTGGAGCTACAAAAGTGTTTCATTGGAGGGATTTATTCCCTTATATAAGCTTTAGTTTTCCTGGCCTTTTTCACATATATTTTATCGTTTTAAATATATATATTTTTTCTTTTGGATTCAAAAAATTGGCTTTCGTATTTATTTATTATTTGTATTATATCTTTGTATTAAAAAAAAAAGGTAGAATATTTTTTGATAAGCGAGATGGGAATTTGTGGATGCTACGATAATCTTCAACAATTGACTTCCATCACGCGCGATGACTATAAAACTACTACTAATACTACCACTACTAATAATAATTTGTGTATGTAGAGTTTTTAAAACCTTTTTTATGCATGTATTAAAGTATATTGTTAACGTGCGTTCTTTTTTTCTTATATAAAATTATATTAAATGGTGTGTTAGGCTAGGCAATTAAATAAAATTTTATACTTAAGGGTTTCGAATAAGCTCCCTTCCCTACTCTTTATTAGCGATAAATCTGGACTTCGGGTTTCAACTTTATGGTTCGGCTTTGTAATTAAAAAGTACCTATAACAATTTGTTTCTGTACTAAAGTTTTTTTTTTTTTTTTTTTTTTTTTTTTTTTTAAAGTTGGTAGGTGAGCAAGTGAGTGACTTGAGTTAGGCCTCGGGGAGACCGGAATGAGTTACTGGGTCCATAAATTAGGAGTGGAAGCAACTAACCCATCTTTTCTGCTATTCATCGCTGCACGCACTTAGATAATTTAGCGGGTGCTTTATTTATTTATTTGCGCATTAACTTGATTGAGTAGTTTTTCGATTATTTTATTTATTTATTTATTTTTTTTTTTTAAGGATTATTCACCTGGAGGTTAAACAATGACTTTAATGATTAATTTGAAAGTTGTTCATTTATTTTTATTTATTTTATTACGTTTTTTTAATTAAACTTTGTGAATAAATTTATTTATTTTTTAATTATATATTTCAAATTATTTTTTACCCTTCATTCTATTATAAGTTTTTTATTATTTCTAGCGTTGTTCGAACCCTTTCAATCCATTTTAACAAGTTTCATCCTTTTTTCTTATCTTTTTTTTCGGATTTTATTTTGATTCCCCATTAGTTGCCATGTCTTATTTCCACTTGTCGGGTTTTTCTATTTCTTTGTTGCCTTGGAGATAGATTGATGGATGGATAGATAGATAGATAGATTGATAGATAGATAGATAGATAGAGAGAGCAGATAAAAAAGAAAGGTAGGTAGATAGATAGATAGATGGATAGAGAGAAAAAATAAAGCGAAGAAGAGGTAGAGAGAGCAGATGAAAAAAGAAAGGTAGGTAGATTGATAGATAGATAGAGAGAGAAAAAAAATAAAGCGAAGAGGAGGTAGGGAGAGAAGATAAAAAAAAGGAAAGGTAGATAAATAGAGAGAGAGAGAGAGAGAGAGAGAGAGAGAGAGAGAGAGAGAGAGAGAGAGAGAGAGAGAGAGAGAGAGAGAGAGAGACTCTCTGTTAAAAAGACAGAAATGAGTTGGTCTTGGAAACGTTCTTCGTTCCTTACGAGATTTATTGACGTTTCATTTGCTCTACAAAAATCATTTATTTATCTCGCAATACTTAACATTCCATTCACTCTCCATATATATATATATATATATATATATATATATATATATATATATATATATATATATATATATATATATATATATATATATATATATATATATATATATATATATATATATATATGCTTGTATGCTTGTGAATAGAGAGTGCATGTGTTTATGTTGGGAAAAGAGACGTAATGTTATTTAATACTTTACCTGCATGACTAAGACAAAGGTAATTGGACTCAATGGCTTCCAGTCATGCAATGGCACACGTGACGTATCTGTCTGGACATTACGTAATATATATATATATATATATATATATATATATATATATATATATATATATATATATATATATATATATATATATATATATATATATATATATATATATATATATATATATATATAGAAGAGGGAGGGAGAGAGAGAGAGAAGTTTAGACGGAGGAGTCGCCCACCGGACGTTTTCGTGGGCTTCATGTATCTATGCACGTAGCTCGTTGGTTGTTTTGTTTTAGTGGTTTGTGTAAAGGGAGGGGGCGGAGGGGGAATATAGTGGAAGAAAGGGTTTTTAAAGTCTTATTAGTATTGTAAATTACAGAATATGTGAATCGAGATAATTGTGGAGAGAAAATGCTGAAGAGTGAGTCAAGTGTTCCACTCAAAGGAGATGAAATGCGATCAAAGTGTTTAACATGTTTCCTGCAATGGCGATAATAAAAAGTTGAGTTTTTGGTGGAAGAGGAGGAGGTGGTGCAGAAGATGGAGGTGGAGGTCTGGCAGGGGGTCTGGGTGAAGGGAATGGGGGTTCGCCAGTACCTCGAGGCATATTTTGTTTAGGAGGTAAAACCCAAGTTTTGCTACCCAATGTGATGGTTTCAGAAGGAGTGTTCTGTGATTGTTGGGAGGATGCAGTGGAAGAAGGAAGTGAGCTTTCCTGTGGGCCTTGTGTTGGGTGTTGAAGTTGATGCTGCTTCATCTGACTGCGTAAAGTCATGGGAAAAGATTGAGGTATGTGTTGGTAAGTGATTGGTGGTTTGTAACTGGGATCAAGGTGTTTGTAATCAGGTGGTGCGGGTGGAGATGTATCTTGGTCGGATGGAGAAGGAACTTCAGGTGCTATATTCTGGGGAGGAAGGGTAGAATGGGATGTGGTTCTTTTAGGTGGTGGGGACAAATGACGTGGTGGTGATCGGGTTGTTGCGGTGGGTTATGAGGAGGTTGTGTTGGTTGAGTAGGTGATGTGTGTTGAGAAGGGCGAATAGAGAAGGGGTGTGGGAGTAGGATAACTCTTGGTGGAGGATTGATACGTGAAGAGGTGTGAGGGTGGGGTATATATATATATATATATATATATATATATATATATATATATATATATATATATATATATATATATATATATATATATATATATATATATATATATATATATATATATATATATATATATATATATATATATATATATATATATATATATATATATATATATATATATCTTTGTTTCCTTTTCGCTGTTTGAATTATTTTTTCCATTTGTGATATTTTTCTCCAAATAAGACGGAGAAATTTTTAAGCCTACATAAATATCTTTTTAGTGTCTGAAGTAGAAGAAAAATAAATTTTGAATTACAAGAACACTTCACTTGAATTTTTGCACTTCCTCTTTTTTTTTTTAACTTTTTTTTTCTTTTCTTTAAATGCGACATTTGTGTTTTTCATCAGTGCGATATCATAAAATATTTAACATTAGTATTATGTACCGTACAAATATCTTTGTTGCATGTGCCGTGAATGTTGAGGGAGGGAAAGGAGGAGTTTATCCCTGTGGGGGATTGTATAAGACTTATTTTTTATTTATATTTATTTTTTTTCAAAGGAAAGATTTTTAAAACCTTGAGGCGTTATATATTCATGTGATTTTTATTGATTTTTTTTTTCGTGAAGATATTTTTATCCTATTTCTGTGAACGTTTTTTTTTTGTGTGTGTGTGTGTGTATGTGTGTGTGTGTGTCTACAATAAGCACATCTTGATGTACGTTTTCTCCGAAGCACGTGGTGCCTATACGGGGAGCCTACATTAAATGCGCTTAATAATGTAAAAAGGCCTATTTATTTGACGCTATTTAATGTGACAGGGCTGAGTCTCCCCATTTAATACCCTTAGAGGGAGAGGGGAGGGAGGGACTCCCCTTGAACATTAGTGAAAAGGTCCCCTCAAGTGTTAAGCAAAGCGAAAATTATTTACTTTTCCTAACTATACAGATAAACTGAATTTAACTTCGTATTTATAATATATATATATATATATATATATATATATATATATATATATATATATATATATATATATATATATATATATATATATATATATATATATATATATATATATATATATATATATATATATATATATATATATATATATATATATATATATATATATATATATATATATATATATATATATATATATATATATATATATATATATATATATATATATATATATATATATATATATATATATATATATATATATATTATATTCTTAATATTACATTTGTATCATATTTATCTCTTAATACCGTAAAATTTTAATGACTTTTTTAAATTGACATTATAAAAACTGCTCTTTACGTGATTTTGTGTGTGTGTGTGTGAATATACGTACAGCATTTACAATCCATAGAAGGGTGCTTGGTACCCGGAGGCGTAGTAGGCAGTGGAAAAGTCTCTGTACATTGCCTGACGGTGACGCTGTTGTCAGTGGTTCAATCCTGCTGAGGAAAAAAAAAATCTCTGGCTTATGTATACATTATATGTGTAAAAAGAATCTAAAAAATTATACGGTCTACATTTCTTTTTTCGAAATAAACCAGCAACCTTATGGATTTAGAACTTTTGTCTCTTTAAAACATATACCTATACCAATTTTTAATTGCTTTATTTGTATATAAAGTATCGTACCGTATAGTACATATATGAGTTATAGATGTACCAACAGAGATTATCCCTAAAAGGGTTTGTCTAGACTCTAGAGCCTTAAAATTGCTATTAATTTTTTCCAATTTCCATCTTTGGAATATATGCGGACAAGCTCTATGAAAGAAGTCTGCCTTTAGCATCGAGAGTAAATCGATCCGATTTTTCAGAACCCTATTACGTACATTTATTACAATGAGCAACTCAGAATCTTAAGACGAGTTGAGGAGAGCTTTTAAGACTCCTTTCCACACATTCTCACCATTTCTCTGTATTAAACCGGAGTTTGCCTGCCGGGGTTAAAATGGCAATTAAACTTATTAATGGCGGATTAAATCAAACAAAGTATAAGAATAATAAGATTTTTTTCTTGTTTTTCAAATTTTTTTTTTCTTTTCTGTTTTTTTGACCGCTCCTTTTCTTCTAGTGAATGTTCATCTTTGTGTTTTGATTTTAGATACCCCATAAAGATTTGGTTAAAAATTTATACTGGAATCACCCGAAAATCCTCTTCTAATTTTCTGACTGCAGATGTTACATTTAGCTATTTCGAGCCTATCCTGAAACATTGTAAAGTACTTCCCATACTGCTGAAGCTGATCTTTTAACCATATTGACTGAAAGTATAAACAAAATAATAATTTTGAAATAATGTAGCTAACTGATACAAGTTTGATACATAGCAATAAAATAACAATGATATGTATAAATACAGGTTATATTGATAATTTTATATCTTACATTTTTTCAAACTTTACCTTAGGGTCTTAGGTAAACCTATTGAATCACTATTGTGAATCCGGAAAAAAAAAAAAAAAATTTTTTTTTGTACTTTTTTAAAACTTTATTATACAAAATCTGTAATTTCCTGATTTTTTTTCCCCTGAGAAAATGCATATAATTATTAATTTAAGGGAATGTTGGCTATTCTACTCCTTTCTGATAATTAAATGAATCTCAATTAAAATTATATTTTAATTTTCTTATCCTAAAATTTCAGTGTTTTTGACCTCTTTACAAAAATTTTAGGCAACCCCTACCAGAACCTCGGCCCCGGCCCCGGCAAAATTCCAGCCCCGGTCTGTCCATATATATATATATATATATATATATATATATATATATATATATATATATATATATATATATATATATATATATATATATATATATATATATATATATATATATATATATATATATATATATATATATATATATATATGGAATTCTAACACGTGCAGGGTTTGTGATGCAAAATAGGCCTAGTTTATTTCCATGGGGTCAGTCTAGTTGGGGATATGAGGGAATTTGGAGAAGGGAATATATTTTCCTATATAATTATATAAAAAGTTCCAAAATGTATTAGTGTAGAATTAACTTGTGTGTGTGTATATATATATATATATATATATATATATATATATATATATATATATATATATATATATATATATATATATATATATATATATATATATATATATATATATATATATATATATATATATATATATAATATATATATATATATTCTCAAACCTTTAGTCCGATTTTGAAACTGTTAACACGAGTAGTATTTTTTAAATTATTTTTTACAATAATTATCCATTAAATATTTAATATTTGCAAGAAAGAAAACGGTAAAAGAACGAAGCCGAAATTTGTGATAAAAAAAAAATAAATAAAAAAATAAATGTTGTGATAGGAAAAGAAAATGAAATAAATAAATGAAATGAAAGACAGATTAGTAAAAATGAATAGTAGGAACCCCGTTTTCTACAGTTGATTCCGTCCCCCTGTACCACCGACCCATGATTGTTGGTAAAATATATTTAATAATCGATATATAGGTGCTATATATAAAAATTCTTGCATAATTTTCAAGACAAATCCCAAGACAAATTTGTCCTCAAAATGTTTTGAAAAGACATGTTTCAAAAAAGAAAAAAAGTTTGGATATATAATATATATATATATATATATATATATATATATATATATATATATATATATATATATATATATATATATATATATATATATATATATATATATATATATATATAATAGTGGGTGTTCCGTGGTGAAAAATTCTTTAAAAATTTTGAAGTTTGCTAAAGAAGTGAATCGTGTCCCACAAGTTTTGCTGCGGCAATTTTCTGCTTGCGGCAGCTAAAATTAAAGATAAAAAGTTCTATCTTCAATATTCGCTTGCAATGATGTCTTTCTTTTAGAATAAATACCTTTTGTAAATATTCTTACTCAGATTTGTTTGAAATTTATTACGAATAAATTATTTTAGCATTTTTCGGATTATGTTTTAAATGAAGTAAATTGATTATTTTCAGTTATTTGGAATTTCGTTGGTTCCAATGTTTTTTTTTTTTTTCTTCGTTTGACTCGTATATTATCTTATATTCCTACATTTGGCCTTTATGATATTGATTAAATAAAATGATTGCTAAATTTAATTAAATGACTGATTAAATTAGATTTTAAAATATTTGTTTTTTATACATCAACTGCAAATTGCTGCAGCAAAGTGTCCCACGAAAATAAAGATTCTGCTCGCTGCAGCTGACTTAAACGTGACGTCACACTCGAATTCGTGGAACACACCCCATATGGATAATATGCTTTTTGTCTTTATATTCGACAATCAAAACATTCAATTGTTTATACAATGTACAAGTGCACGTGATTATGCAACGCAAACAGATGATAGTCATGTTATCGTATTTTGATACCGCAACATTTGAATTTCTGAATATTTAAATGTGGTTAAGTTTATTAGTTACATTTAGTTACATTCACATTATTTTAGGATATTTTTAATAATTCACATTATTTTAGGATATTTTTAATAATTTTGTTGATTTGAAAGAACATACGACATTCGAGAGGAATCGAACAATTTTGTTATAATGAAATAAAGTATGGTAATATATATTAAATTATTTGTGAAGCTCAAAAAATAAAATACGTATAAATTACGTTGTCTTCACACAATATAAAATGTATACTAACGTATATACAGTAGATCGGATGGATAGGGAGATTCATAGACAAAATGGGGATAAGTCCCTTTTTGCATACAAGGTTTAAATTCAAATTTTACGACTATTTTCTAATGAAGTTCTTCCTAGAAAGTTACCTAAAGCAATTTTTTAAAACAAATATTATCGTTTTTGCTGTAAAACTTTTATCAAGAAAATAAATAAAGACAAATATAAAAATATTTGTGATTATCAAAATAAGTTTTTGTTATTTACGAAGCCATTTTAAATTTATTTTACTTTATTGGCGGCAATAATATGGATTCCTGATTGTTCTAAATTTATAACATTGATCTAAATTACTAAGTAATACTTTTACTATGGTCTTCTTTTTAATTTTTTGTTGGTGTCTGAATACGTTTATATGATCAACCTGTCGTATTATTAAAATGATCCTGATTTTAATTAAATCGGTTTGGTTATTCTCCATAGGAACAAGTGGAGCAGAATGTAACATAGGCAAATTTTCATAAATATATATATATATATATATATATATATATATATATATATATATATATATATATATATATATATATATATATATATATATATATATATATATATATATATATATATATATATATATATATATATATATATATATATATATTAATATGGAAACTACGTCATATTTTAAAGTAATAAAACATGAACGTCATATCGTGCTTTTTTAAAAATTAAAATCTTTCGTGCTTTTTGCTTTCGAGTAAATTGATTGAAAAAACGTGTCAAAAAAAAAAATAAATATAAATAAAATAAAAAAAAATAAAAAAATGAAAAAATAAAAAAAACTTTTTTTTTCGTTATTAAAAAGTTCTTGTGACCCTTATGCATTAGAACGAATTTCGTTTGCGTTATTATTTGCTCCTTGTTTGCTCGCTCGTGTGTGTTATTATGCATGCATGTGTGTGTGTGTGTGTGTGTGTGTGTGTGTGTGTGTGTGTGTGTGTGTGTGTGTGTGTAAATCGATAATAATAAAACTGTTTGGTACTTTCCTGTTATATTATGAGTCTGCAAAATCTTCCACCCATCCCACCGTTGTTCATTTTCTTTCATTGCTAATCTGCTGTTCTGAATCTATTGTTGTATCGGCTTAGAAATTAGCTCATTTCCTGGATCGGCATAATTTGGTGCGTAGGCAGTATAGGCAACCTATATTGCTGGCTTTTATGCGTGGTACAATTAAGTTGTTCATTTTATATCATGTGTTCCAGAGAAGAGGGTACGGACTGGATAGGCATAGGATGAGGGGAGTTTTATTGAGAACCATTGAGTCAACGTTGACTGAGGTAATTATAGGTTTCATCATTGTCCCAAGAAAAAAATAAACGGTCATGTAAACTATTTCCACAGCTATTGCTGACCAAAAAAATTCTTTCTATCCAAAAGTTAAATAAATGTCAATAAAAATAAATAAATATATAAATACTTTTTTGGGGGAGGGTTGACTTTTTAATAAAAATTGTTAGAAATTGTCTTATTATTATTATTATTATTATTATTATTATTATTATTATTATTATTATTATTATTATTATTATTATTATTATTATTATTTTTATTGTGGTGTATTTTATGATTTACTGTTAAGATTAATAGTTTTTGGATACTATCTAACCCAGATTAAAAGAATATATTCTTAACTGGAAACAAAAATATTGAATATTTTATTAAATAACGAATTTGTTGCCATTTAACGGGAGAATGGTTGTTGCTAACTGACATTTTCCTGACAACATTTAATCCCTTTGAAATTATATAGAAGTTATGATTTTCACAAAAACGAGGATTTATATTTATAATTTCTTACTTTTACACGCACACACACTCAACCGCTCGTACGCACATAAAAATACATTGCAGTGGTCTTGTCGCATTGTAACATTTACATCTTCAGTTGCATCACAATCTAAATAAAGCTGTGATTGCATCAAAATAGAATGACATTTGTTTGAGGCGGAAAGTTTTTAGGAGGTGATGCTTCATGGTCGTTTGCTCACGGCAATAACCTTATCAATAGACACAATAACATCATTATACATGACGTTTTCTCTTTTTTCTTCTTCTGCATTTGAATGATATGAGATTATCGTTATTTTTCAGGCTAAGCATTGGAGAAAGAGGAGGTGCAAAATTAGTTCGACTATTGATTCTTTTTTATATTATAATCTAGTATAAATTTAGATACCGTATATATATATATATATATATATATATATATATATATATATATATATATATATATATATATATATATATATATATATATATATATATATATATATATATATATATATATATATATATATATATATATAGTGTGCGTGTATGCGCGATCGCTCTTGTGCATGCGTGTTTTTTCATTTATAGGGAAGGGTCTTGTTTTTATGTTGCACAGACATGACAACTGCAAAATGAATATATAGTCATTTTTATAGTTTTATTTACCACTCACGGATCAGGGGTACGGTATCGAAAAACCCTCAGTTGACAGATTCGTGTGCCATATATATGTACTCAAAATAATAATAATAATAATAATAATAATAATAATAATAATAATAATAATCTCATGTCTTGCAGTTAACAATTTAACTCTTGGAACATAAAACAGTTCCTATAAAGCTTTCGTTATTCTTTAAAATTATGATTAGTACATTGGATGTATGTTATTTTTATTTTTATGTATTTATTTATTTTTTAACTTTTTACATTTATTTTTTTATACAAAAAATATTCATAAAAAAAAAATTAGTTCGACTGTGGAACTGGCTTTTATGCAAAAAAAATTTTTAATGGTATTTTTGTGTAACGAAATTTAACTTATATGTAGAACAATTTCAAACAAACGAAAAAAATATTTAAAAAGCCGAGAAACAAAAGGAAAATAAGTTATCGAGTTTTAAGAATCGAAAAAAAAAAGTAGCGAAAAATCCGGAAATGTAGCCAGTATGGAGGAAGTATATTTTATAAATCTCATATATGAAAAGGTTACAAACTTTGTATATGGTTCATATCTTTTTCCCTTCATTTTTTTTCCTAACAAACTAGTTCGACTTAACCTAACCTTGACTTAAAAGGTAAATGTAGGCCTAACGGCCAGCAAATTTATATAATATATTAAAATTAGTTTATTGCAACAGAAAAGTTGCAAAATGAAGATATAGATTACCTATAAAAAAAATCGCCTAGTGTAGATATAATTAATAAGACCCTATATATATATATAGTGTTCGTTTTTATAAAATAGTTAACCAAAAATTTTAAAGATTACTTTTTCCCTACATTTCTATTTTACGCTTAAAAGCAATTTGCGCTAAACTCGAAGGGAAAACAATTTTAAAATACTATTTTTAAATGTAAAATATATTTCTTTTATAAAATATTAAATTAAATTTTTAATAAAAAAATGTCATTGTTCAAAACTTCGATTTTAATGTATCTTTTTAAGTATTATAAAAATATATTATTAAATAATATATTAGAATTAAAATAAATAAAATTTTGTATATTATTTCAATGTGAATTTATGAAACTTTTATAATAATGACTTTGCAAACAATTTTTGTTAAAATAGAGAAATCTAATAAAGCAAAGAACAGAGATAATTTAGCCAGAAGGAAGAAAGAAGCAGAAACAGCAGCAGCACCAAGATGAAATCCCAATAAAAGAAGAACTCGCCCACAGAAGAGCCACCTTCAAGAACTGTGTATAGATAGTTTGACAGTTTCTTATGTCCTCGACTATCTAACGCAGCAAATGGCTCAGAAACAACTATCTAGGGATCAAGAAGAAGCTGTTGCTGTTACCTCCCTTTGCCCTTCCCTCGAAGCGGCAATACACAACTGAGGAAGCTGGCTGCTAAATGGGTGGCCATTTACAAGTTGGGCCTACCAGCCCAACCACTGACCCAGCGATTCGTCCAAAAGTTCGGCCTACCAGCCGAACTCCTGAACCACAAGTTGGGCCTACCAGCCCAACTCCCTTCAACATCGGGACTTTATGGATGTCTCACAAGGACTACGCTGCCCGTCATCATGGCTTCTCACTACCAACAGCTACCTCAAGAAAAACAGTCATCTCTGCTGCAAGAATAGAATAAAGCCGCCCACCTTCTCTGTAATCTCCATTCAAATGTGGATTCTTGTCCTTACAACAAGAATAATTGCCACAAGAACCACATACTTCCATTAAAATGTTCCTCCTCAAGAAGCCTAACTTCATTTACCAAATTCTTATGGCTCAATTAAATTCAACTCAACTTTAAAAAATAACGGACAGCAGTTAGACGTCTTTTGGAGCA
Organism: Armadillidium nasatum; assembly: GCA_009176605.1. Classification (NCBI taxonomy): domain Eukaryota; kingdom Metazoa; phylum Arthropoda; class Malacostraca; order Isopoda; family Armadillidiidae; genus Armadillidium; species Armadillidium nasatum. The sequence continues at coordinate 99,622 of SEYY01000194.1, forward strand.
ATTCTACACCGGATGCTTTACGGTCAATTTGTCCCTTTGGATTTCTGCTGCAAAGAAGTTATAAACAACCTACAAAGGAAAAACTTACCAAGAATGCACATATAACAAATAACTTCGAAAGTGACTCTTCCTACTATTCAAACCGCTCCTTTCTGCAAACAAAGAGTAATCGTCCTCAAATACATCACATCAACAAAAGGAAGAAAACATCATAGCAGATACTTTTGTCCCGCATTTTTCGGTAACAGTAGAAGCTATCGATGTACCTGATGTTCCTACCTCTGATGCACCTGATGTTCCTACTACGACGACGGCTCTACATCCAGTGGTTCCTATTCTCAAGAGTACACTTTCTCAGAAGAAACCCCCTCCGTCGAGTACACTTTCAAGAAGACGTACACTCCGTGTCTCGGTGGGGAACTGATATATAGTGTTCGTTTTTATAGAATAGTTAACCAAAAATTTTAAAAATTACTTTTTCCCTACATTTCTATTTTACGCTTAAAAGCAATTTGCGCTAAACTCGAAGGGAAAACAATTTTAAAATACTATTTTTAAATGTAAAATATATTTCTTTTATAAAATATTAAATTAAATTTTTAATAAAAAAATGTCATTGTTCAAAACTTCGATTTTAATGTATCTTTTTAAGTATTATAAAATATATTATTAAATAATATATTAGAATTAAAATAAATAAAATTTTGTATATTATTTCAATGTGAATTTATGAAACTTTTATAATAATGACTTTGCAAACAATTTTTGTTAAAATAGAGAAACCAAATAAAGTGAAAAAACTAATCATTTGTTAATTGATCCTTTCCATTTAGAGATAATTTCAAAAGGTCATTAGCAAATATTGTTACATTCACTTTCCCCAAGAAGCCGAAGAAGAAGCCGCACCGTCCAGAAGAAGACGTCCAAAGCCGAGGCAAGAAGCAGCCGTTCCCACAGCAGCAGAAGAAGACGTCCAAAGCCGAGGCAAGAAGCAGCCGTTCCCACAGCAGCGGAAGAAGAAGTTCCAACGCCTCTGCTCCAGAAAGGAGACCCAGTTTGGCAGACTATTTGCCCTCGACTGTGGTTCCTCCTTTGAAGTAGCCTTCCATCCAAGGCTACTGACGGTCCGCGGGCTTGAAGAGAAGTGGTGGCTACCACACGACTACCAGTCGGCATTCCACAAGGGGACTTAGAAAACACCCAGCCTCCTGACTGATCCCCCTGCGCTACAACAAAGTGTAGCGACCTCCTGGACCATATATTGGTCAGGCCAGAGATAACTAAGTCCCTATATATATATATATATATATATTATATATATATATATATATATATATATATATATATATATATATATATATATATTATATATATATATATATATATATATATATATATATATATATATATATATTTTTTTTTTTTTTTTTTTTTTTTTTTTTTTTTTTTTTTTTTTTTTTTTTTTTTTTTTTTTTTTTTTTTTTTTAATAATTTTTTTGGCGTATTTTGTTTATTTTGCAAAACGTGGCAATTTTTTATAGCCAACTTTTATTTTTGTTGCAACTAACTTATTTGAATATATATATATATATATTTGCTGGCCGTTAGGCCTACATTTACTCTTTAAGTCAAGGTTAGGTTAAGTCGAACTAGTTTGTTAGGAAAAAATTGAAGGGAAAAAGACATGAACCATATACAAAGTTTGTAAGCTTTTCCATATATGAGATTTATAAAATACATTTCAGGATTTTTCGCTACTTTTTTCGATTTTTAAAACTCGATAACTTATTTCCCTTTCGTTTCTCGGCTTTTTAAATATTTTTTTCGTTTGTTTGGAATTATGTTCTACATATAAGTTAAATTTCGTTACAATCGGATGGGGTAGATATACTTTAAGAAATCCATATATATATATATATATATATATATATATATATATATATATATATATATATATATATATATATATATATATATATATATATATATATATATATATATATATATATATATATATATATATATATATATATATATATATATATATATATATATATATATATATATATATATATATATAGATATAGAGAGAGAGAGAGAGAGAGAGAGAGAGAGAGAGAGAGAGAGAGAGAGAGAGAGAGAGAGAGAGAGAGAGAGAGAGAGAGAGAGAGAGAGAGAGAGAGAGAGAGAGAGAGAGAGAGAGAGAGAGAGAGAGAGAGAGAGAGAGAGAGAGAGAGAGAGAGAGAGAGAGAGAGAGAGAGAGAGAGAGTTGTCTCCTGTTTATTTAAGAAGGAAGACACCCTCATTGAGCATCCCTTTTAACAAATCTCACCGCTATAAATGAAAAAAAAAAGAAAAAGAAAAAGATTTAAGGATACACAAAAATTTTATACGGTATTAATTTAATGAAAAGAAAAGTACTGAGAAATAGGGCCTATATAAAAGAGGGTAAAAAAAAAGGGGAACGGGGATACGACTGTATAAGATAAAGATGGGGGGAGGGAAGAGGCTTAAGATTAGGCATTTTGAGATTAGGATTGGCATTATACGAGGGGAATAAATGGCAACTAATAAAGGGAATAAAAAAAATTAATTAAAATCGTAATTAAAATTAATTGTATTTTATGTGGTGCTCTCAAATTCTCTGTAAGTGGTCTTTTCATTCTTTACTTTTTAAAGTTTTTATTAAAATTTCCTATTCCCAATAGAATGTTGCTTCACATTTTATATATATATATATATATATATATATATATATATATATATATATATATATATATATATATATATATATATATATATATATATATATATATATATATATATATATATATATATATATATATATATATATATATATATATATATATATATATATATATATATCGTGTGCGTGCGTATCCTTATATAAAATTTTTGAATTGTAATGAACAAAAACACGTAAAGTACAACTCAGAAAATAACCCTGAAAAAAGTTACCAAGTCTCCAAATTTCCTATGTTTTGTCTTTGAGGTCCTTGTCAATACTATTTACAGCCGAATTTTTGAGGTCCTTGTCAAAAACCTATTTACAGTGAACTGTTTAATATATATATATATATATATATATATATATATATATATATATATATATATATATATATATATATATATATATATATATATATATATATATATATATATATATATATATATATATATATATAATATATATAATATAAAATTAAATATTTATCAATAACATATTTTATATTTTATGCAAAGCTTATGATGTTGAAGAAATAATTTTTATATTTTATCACTAACGGGTTATATATATATATATATATATATATATATATATATATATATATATATATATATATATATATATATATATATATATATATATATATATATATATTTATTTTTGTATTTAAGTACACTCCATGTAGACTATATATTTGGGTGTAAGCTCCAGTTTGAGGATCCACAAAATTTTTACTGTGGTTCAAAGTAAGATTTTTTAAAAAAATGTTTTTGTACGACAATTGATGAACTAACAAACTTAAATTTGGTGTTATACCCATCATTTGTCTAAAAGGGCGGCTCTGCCCCCCGTACCCCCCCGATCCGTGAGTGATGATGATATTGTCGACAACTTTTCCTGTCGACGATTTGGGGTATTTCCCATTATTTCACATTTGTAGAGTTTCAGAGAGAGAGTTCCCTCAAGTAAACTTGTGCATATATATATATATATATATATATATATATATATATATATATATATATATATATATATATATATATATATATATATATATATATATATTATATATAATATATATATATAATATTGTAAATAGGTGTGCTTCTATTAAGCTTAATTTTAAGTAAAAACAGTAGAACAAAACAAAGAAGCAACATTAATTTAGTTTAATAGTTACATGTTATATTAACAGTTATTATTTATTTTAGTATTATGAACAATATTCAGCTTTTCGATTTCTGCTGAAATCATTTTCAAGAACTGGAAAAACACAAAATTCATTAAAATAACAATGACAAATAAAATAAAATAAAAAAAATAAAAACAAAAAAAAAAAAAAATTTTTTTTTTTTTTTTAAAAAAAATTTTATTAATTTTTTTTTATTTTATTTTTTTTCTTGAAAATGATTTCAGCAGAAATAGAAACGTTGAATATTGTTCATAATACTAAAATATATAATAACTTAATATAACATGTAACTATTAAACTAAATTAATTTTGCATCATTGTTTTGTTCTACGTTTTTACTTTATATATTATATATATATATATATATATATATATATATAATATATATATATATATATATATATATATATATATATATATATATATATATATATATATATATATATATATATTATGGTAAATGGTTTTCGGGATCGCTGGTAAGCCTTTCTATTGGCATTCCTCATCTTCAATTGAGTGGAAATCTGCGGCCTTTCAGCGTATATTTCAGATTTGGAGAAAGAAAAAAATATGTAGATGTCAGATTGGGAGAGTTAGAAGGATGGAGAAGCACAATGTGCAGAATGAAATCAGCAACCGTATTTTCTGTGTTTTTTTTTGAGGTAGTGCCGAAGTTTTATAGTGGTAAAAAGGTGATGGAGAACGCCCTCAACGGTAAAAGTAATCGTCAAATGATTATTACACGTTCGATCGGACCTAACGAGATTTTTTTTGGTTTTAGTGAAAATTTTTAAATATTTTTCTTTTTCCTTGGCATCGTAGCAACAAATTCGTTACATCACTAGTAATGATTTTGTTAATGGAAATTCCTCATTTTCACGACCTAAAGGTTCCTGGTTCAGCTGCCTTTTAACGGACTATTTAAAAAAAAAAATTTTTTTTTAAAGTTAGATCCACTTTTCTTGGTAGTATATACCTATATATAGGATAACCGGCCCCCTCAAGGTTTGAACTCCATAACACGACTTAGTTAACCATCAGTTTGAACTCCTGAAGCTCTTAAACCAGTGCAAAACATTGAGTACACTTAAACACAGATAAACTTAAATGTCTTTTCTGTGAATTTGAGAATAGACTTTTCTCTCAAGTTTCACACACTACCTAATGTTAGATACGATTCTCATTAAAGTCGCCTAACTCAAATATCAAATAAAGTAAACTCAACGTGTCTTTGAAGGATTTCCAATCACACCTTGTCTAAATACTCTTAAGGTATTGAAAAGGTTCGAAATTTTTTCAATATATATATATATATATATATATATATATATATATATATATATATATATATATATATATATATATATATATATATATATATATATATATAT
>SEYY01000194.1:109953-112453 GCA_009176605.1 Armadillidium nasatum
CGACGATTTGGGGTATTTCCCATTTTTTCCAATTTCGAAAAAATCTTAAAAAAAGTGACATTGCCAGACGTACGATTCTTGCGAGCGTTATAAAAAAGTAAAATTTACTTACGTAATAAAATTATTATAAGAATTTATTTTTATTTCCCAATTATTTTCTTTATCAAAATTCTTCAACGATTCCAAAAATGTTATCTTTTTTAACGTACGTTTAGTAGTTTTTAGATATTTAAGGAGGCTAAAGTGCAGTCTGGCCTATATATATATATATATATATATATATATATATATATATATATATATATATATATATATATATATATATATATATATATATATATATATATATATATATTTTATTTTTTAATTTTATTTTTTTTCAATTACAATGCTTTTAAACGCAGCAGTAAATATGTATGCGGTGGTTCGACCCCAGATGAGGAAAGATTTCTTTATCTTCCCATAATGTTCTATTTACTTCATACATATTTACTGCTGCGTTTATAAGCATTGTAACTTGAATAAATCTTAAAGAACGAGGGAAGAACAGGGTGAAAACCTGGTGATAGTGCCTTGACGGGAGCTCGTATGCTTGAAACTGTTCTTGAATCGAACTTTTTTGGGTTCGAGGATAGCTCAGCGGTAGAGCATCGAGTCTTTGTCGTTCTCAGTCGCAACATGCGGTGGTTCGACCCCAGATGAGGAAAGATTTCTTTATCTTCCCATAATGTTCTATTTACTTCATATATATATATATATATATATATATATATATATATATATATATATATATATATATATATATATATATATATATATATATATATATATATATATATATATATATATATATATATATATATAAAGTGATATGAAGGCAATTTTGTCTGTAGGTATTGTTGAAAAAGTAGATCAAAAATATTTCATGAGGGAATTTTCCCTTCTTATTGGGCTATAAATAATACGTATAGTGAAGATGAAATTGGTTTGCTTTAAAGTTAGGCCTACAGTCCAAAGGCCTTTTCAATATTTTTATTATAAGAAAAGAAGACAAGATGAAGATGAAAGGTTAAGAAGATAAAAAGATGATAAGAACTTAGGAATGATATTGTATTTTGTTGTTGTTGTTTTTTTGTGGTCTTGATTTTAGGTTTTATAATTGTATGTTGGTAAAATATATTTTGAAGTTTTTTCTTTGTTTCATAATTGTATTAAGGTAATTTTTTTATTTGTAATTGTGATATACCTTAGATTATTGTTTTCATCTTTGCGTTGACAGCATAATATAAATATATATACTAATGTACTTACAGGAGGCCAGATGGATAGGGAGATTCATAGACAAAACGGGGATACGCCCCTTTTGCATTTGTGTTTAAAATTCAAACTTCAACGACTATTTTCTAATGAAGTTCGTCCTTGAAAGTTACGTAAAGCAATTTTTGTACAAATTATTATCGCTTTTCCTGTAAAACTTTTATCAAAAAAATAAATAAAGACAAATATAAAAAAATATTTGTGATTATCAAAATATGCCTTTGTTATTTACGAAGCCATTTTAAATTTTACTTTTTTTAGCGGTAATAATATTTATTCCTGATTGTCCTAAATTTATAACATTGATCTAAATTACTAAGTAATACTTTTACTATGTTGGCAGTGTCATATCCGTATATGATTTCTGGCAGCTACGGATGTGTTTAAGGGATGGTTTATTTCACATCTACACAGATATCTCCCATTCTTTTTCGATCAGTGAGTGCTGCGTTGAAAGGATGATTTAATACGGAGGGAATTTGGGGTTCTTAAATTAAAAATTAGAATGGGTCGTTTATACGTCCTTTTCTCTGATGTCGCAAAGTCCTGTAGAAGCTTCTTGAAACATTGACATGATGTATTTATTTTCTTCTCATATTTTGAACTAATGTAATTGATGAGATCACACCTCATTAGCTTCCCCAGCAGGTTTTTTTGCATGGTACTTCAGCTGGTGGGAAAAATTGCTTAATAGGCTCTTATCGTTTACTTTGGACGTTGAAGAGAGAACTTTTGGGAGGGTTACCTCGGTGCCAAAAGTCTCATTAGGGAGAGGAAGTACACCATTTTTGGGGTCTTTTCTGACTCTAATAGTTCTCAGATTGTAAATAATGGCTATTTTTATGGCTCTTTTCATAACTTTTTATTTAAATGTAACATTTGTTCGCTTAATTGTATCCATGTTTGTGCTAAAAAATAAAAATAAATCTTTTTTTTATTTCTTTATTTTTTTTCTCTAGTATTATAAAAAAATGTCGAATTTTTTTTTTTAAATGATATATTTTTTTAGTGTTATTAAACATTTTTTCTTTAATAATTTTTAAATAAAAATTTATATATATATATATATATATATATATATATATATATATATATATATATATATATATATATATATATATATATATATATATATATATATATATATATATATATATATATATATATATATATATATATATAT
>SEYY01000194.1:117453-127453 GCA_009176605.1 Armadillidium nasatum
TTAAGGGGGGGAAAAAAGAAATCATACAAGCAACAGTTTTGAGCTTATAAAATCTTTCCACTTGATGCAAAAAAAACATTATGAATAAAATTAATACTTAATGAGAAAATAAATTCAGAAGTTAAAAGAAAGCAACGCATTCAGTACATATTCAGAAAGTGAGGAAGATCAGTGTTTATCCACCTCATTCTGATGTTATCAGCGAATTAGAAGAAATAGACGTTCAAAAGGAGACTCATTTTGTCTGATGAAAATGACCAAATGGAAATGAATGATGAGGATTGAGATGTTCTTCATAAGGAAGGAATTAAAGAGAACGACAAGAAGCATACAAAGCATAAAAGAAGTAGCTTTTAAAGGAAAAAATGTTTGAAAAAAGAAATTAACTAATGTCGAGAATTACTTATCCTCTCAACTTATAGAAACAGAATCAACAAAAGAAGATCAACTAAATGACCCTATCTGTGGTGGAAAAAGAATAATTCCAAATATCAACAAAGTTCCCTTCCTGACCAACAAAAAAATACTTGTCTTCTACTTGTTCAAATGTTTTTAGTGAAGGAATGTTTAAACACGCAGGAAATATTTACACTGAGAAAAGAAATCGAATTTCTCCTGAATGTGCAAAAGAGTTTCTTTTCTTTCAGGATTTACAAGTACTTAATTGTAAACGCTAAATGACTAATAATGAAATTTAAATATATAATATATATATATATATATATATATATATATATATATATATATATATATATATATATATATATATATATATATATATATATATATATATATATATATATATATATATATATATATATATATTATATATATATATATATATTTTTTTTTTTTTTTTTTTTTTTTTTTTTTTTTTTTTTTTTTTTTTTTTTTTTCATTATTTTTTTTTTTTTTTTTTAATTATTAAAAATTATAAAAGATTAATTTTAGTTTCTTGCCATTTTTCTATTCCCAAAGAATATAAATTTATAGACCACTTGTATTTCAGAAAATAATTGTTGTATATACAAATTTATTTTCATTATTTTGCTTCTTTTTTTTTTTTTCTTGTAGGGTAATAAAAGTTCAATTTTATTATTTAAAATAATTAGGGCTAAACAAAACTCCGACCGGAAAGAAAGGAAGTCTACGGCTGGAGTCGGAGAGTTGTAAAAAGGCCAGATATGAGGCGTTGCCGGAGCCGGAGCTCCGGTGCATCACTAGTTTGATTCCTGTGTTTTCTTTAAGAAAGATTTGATTAGATAATGAATACCCACAATGAGCAACGACATACCAATGCCAATCTCCATGCTATTATAGCGTCTCGAAATCGGCAAAAGTGTTCTTGTAATGTATGGGCCGATAAAGTTGATCATCATCTATTTGGACCGAAGTTTTTCCAGACACATTGTACAGAAGTTCATACAAACGGTTTTTTTGGAACATGAGCTGGCGAAACTCCTGGACGAAATTCCACTAACCGTTCGACTTAACCTTTGGTTTATGTACAATAGTTCTCCTTCACACATTAGCTTGGTTTCCAGACAGCATCTTGATAGGTTTCCAAACCGATGAGTTGGTAGAGGTAGGACTGTATTCTACCGGTTGGACTATTTCTTTTTGGAGTTTTGGAGACATTCTTGACAGCTTGTACACCCGACAGTAGTTACTACTGTTGACGTTCTTTGTGACCGTATACGCCAAGCCTTCTACGTTAGACGGAGCACCCAGCGATACCTGGAGCGTGTTCGTTAGTTCATGGTAACGAGTGCGTGAGGCGTGTACTACTGTACGAGTTAACATTTCTAGCATCTCCTTTAATTAAAATGTATGTAATAATATATTTATTTCTCAGTATAACCCTTTTTTCGCAATATACCTTGCCCCACTGGCTGTTTTATTTTTTTTTTTATTTTTATTTTTTTTACACATCACCACCACTCACGGGCAAAGCCCTATTCAAGGAGGGGGTGTCATAAGAACTAAAATAGAAAAAAAAATAGAAAATGACAATAATAACAATAATAAAAATAAAAACGACCCCTGCAGGACTCATCTAACGCAAATTTCTTAGGTGAGCGCAGACGCGGGCTTTAAAGAAATTGAGATTAAATTCGGCAGGAAACACAGAAGATGGGAGAGAATTCCACAGAATATATGTGGCAGGAAAGGAGGAGGCACCACAGCGTACAAGCCTGGAGTTGCCTATGTCCGCGCAGAATTGATGCGCAGATAATGCACCCCTTGTACTGCGAGGACGGCGTAAAGGTGGAGGTACACTTTCATACATGTATTTCCTGTATTACACAGCTCTATTGTGTACCCTCCTTATGTGTACGTGTTTGTGTTACACATTCATATTGTTGTGTAACATCGCAGTACAAACAGCCCCTTCCATATCTATCTGCTGTAGGTCAACTGCCATTACATATACACTTGTACCGTTTGGTATTCTTTTTGTGGAATTGGTACGAATTTCGAATCCTTTTAACTTTTGAATTCGGAATTTTACCATTCCCATCCATAGACTTTTTTTATTTATTTATTTATTTATTTTAATAATTTGGGTCGCTACAACTACGGGTCCAAGTTTGACCAAGCAGTTTTGAAATACCATATATATATATATATATATATATATATATATATATATATATATATATATATATATATATATATATATATATATATATATATATATATATATATATATATATATATATATATATATATATATATATATATATATATATATATATATATATATATATATATTATATATATATATATATATATATATATATATATATATATATATATATATATATATATATATATATATATATGCACGTGTGTGTGTGTGTGTGTTTGTGTTTTAAATACTTATAGAATTTAATCGCAAAATGAGACAAAGATGTTTGTGCATGTAATTATTTATTTATTTATTTTTTTGATATATTGAGAGTCAAGAGATTAAAAGTTTGTTCACAAATAAAAGTTTAACAAAAAAATTACTTTTAAAACTTATATAAACAAAAATAAATTTTTTCTCAAGGAAAAAAATAAACATCATTAAACCATTAAATTTTTTATAAGGACTACAATATTTAATTAAAATTGATTCACTAATTTAATTTAATGTTATTATTTTTTTTCTTATTTCAAAAATATTTGTAATAATAGAAAAAAATAGTTTTCTGCATTTTTATCTTTTAATTTAGATAATAATATAATTTTAAAATATAATATTAATATTAATAAATAAAAAAAAAAAAATCTCTTCTTAAATCATCTTCGTGTTACCTAACATGTCTGACGTAGTAAGGTTGGCCGAGCATCGGAATATTCCTTACCGGGTTGCTGAAATTGTGTTGCACCGCACCGCACACCACCGCACCCGGTGCGTCGGCCAACCCTTGTCTGACGAAAAATCGAAAGGTCAAGTTAGCATAAACATCCATCAATCATACTTATGAATTTTTAAGTATTTTATAGGCCTTAGCCTCACTGCCTTCATTATCCAGAGCGAAGTGAACCAAAATTATATAAAGCACCATAAAAAATTCTTGAGCGGATTTTTGAACCTATTCCCTCGAGGTCAATTTGAAGAAATTAAGTTAAAAAAAATTAGCGGTGATTGATGCACTAATTTTAAATGTTCTCCGTGAAGAGAAACGCACGCAAGCGTCGAAAGACTCCAATATTCTTTTATTTATAAAATTCCATGACAAGAATATCTTAAATTAAAATTAAAGAATTACAAATTATGATGTGAAATTATTCGCTTGTATAATATTATACACATACATACACATATACGATATATATATATATATATATATATATATATATTATATATATATATATATATATATATATATATATATATATATATATATATATATATATATATATATATATATATATATATATATATATATATATATATAGATGTGAGAGATGTATACTTTTTGTTTATCAATCAATAATTTACATTAACTTCCAATTGAATCACAAGAATTATATATTGTATATTTTTACTTTATTTTAAATTGAACTAGAAATATATTGTATATTTTTACTTTATTTTACATAGTTCACAAGTTTTGTACTATCGCAACGTCTTTTGACAAAAGATTAACAATTTGAATAGGAAGGAAAATATCAGATTCAGACCTCATATATATATATATATATATATATATATATATATATATATATATATATATATATATATATATATATATATATATATATATATATATATATATATATATATATATATATATATATATATATATATATATATATGAGGAAATATGCATAGGCTAGATCATTTTGTGACAGGAAAAGCAGAAAGTGTCCATTAAAATCGTATAAGAACTAGTTATTATTAATATAAATTCTATTCAAATGTATTTTCGCGCGCTTTTTCCATGCGTCTTCGGTTTCCAGCCAAAAAAAACCCAGCGAATCAATTTCGTGTCATTCGAAATCGACCGATGATTTATTGTCTTTAGATGCATTATAAATAATTCGGTGGTTTGGATTTTGGACGTGGATTTTGGCATTAAATGGTAATGGAATTATGGGGTCTGTTTAAGAAATTAGGATATTTGATGTTGGTTCTCAATGACAAAGTTATTTTTATATTTCATTTTGATATATTTCCGGTATTGATATGGCAATAAGGATATTAACCATTCTGCTATAGTTAAATTATTAGTTTTATTTCAGTGGGCCTAACTTGTATTTATAATATTAGATTATTAATGTCCATATTGGAGTTTTTGCGTAGGTAATATATTGATTTAATGGTGATATACTATATTGTTTTTGTTAAGGCGTGGTTATTCATTGTGTCTGTTGCTAAGTAGTCTTTTGTATCGTAGAAGAAATCAAATATAGAATATTGTCAATCTCTTCATTTGTTTGTGTGAGGAATAAAAAATCATATAAAAACAGGTCCCTAAAGTGCCAAGCTTTTAAAATGATTTTTGTTGTGTCGGATTTATAGATACGACCCTCGCCATTTTATTTGAAAAAGTCGGCTTTCTCCTCACGGTTAGATGGTCGAAGATGTTGAGAGCTTTTTCGTTCTTATTTTTTTTTTTATTATTTTTTTTTTCTTTAAATGGAACGGAATTGAAAACCATAAAAAGAAGAAGACGTCCAACCCGGAAAAAACTTTTTTTTATCTCTTAAGTAAAAGTACCTCTCCAGCTGACTTTTTTTCAAATAATGTCTATAAAAGTAGCAGGCTTTTTTTTTTTTTTTTTTTAGGCCTAGAGTGGAAGGCTTTATAATTTCTGTAAAATGTTTGTTGTTGTTGTTGTTGTTGTTGTTGAAAACGATAATTATATTACTGTTAATACAACGAAGTTTTCGGTTTTAATTAAATCCTCGATAATTTGCAGGTTCATTTTGCATTTGTCATAAAAAGTAAACAAGTTCGAGTCGGAGGGTTCTGTAAATGACTGCCATCAATCCACACTCTAATATTTTACGCTTCGAAAGATAAGTGATTGAAGCCCCTAATTTTCGAATAGTAATTTTAATCCGATGATTGCAATGCCAATTATTATTAGAAATGAGACGACGACGACGTAGCAGAAGCAGAAATAGAATAATTTACTGTAATTTTAGAGGAAGATTCTCCCCTACTCTATAAGGCATCATGGTTTTGAGATAAATATGTGGTGCGCTCGAATTATGACAGCGGTGATGTCTCCCCTCGTACGCCGCCCCTCACTACTTTTGGGTTCCCCTCAGTGCAATAAATACGCCAATGCAATTTCTACGCACGGACGCTATAACTAAATTGATTAATAAATGAAAAATAATAAAAAAAAATATATATATGAAAATTCGTTTTGTGATAAGTAACAATTTGATTATTTGTTATTTTTTTTATTTTTTTTATTTTTTTTTTTTTTTATCATCAGAATAACGTCGATAGGAGTCTATTGTTTCCGACACACGACCTAATTTATCGTTTTTTCAATATGTTTTTTCAGTCTAGGCTACAAAAATAAGCCGAGAATTGAAAAGTTTAGAGAGGAGGTTGGTTGTGGGGGGGGGGGGTTAGGGAAGGGGAGATGAGAGGAGGTGTTGTCCTCCCCCTACTTATATATTCAATTTCGAAAAAAAAAATTTTAATTTTGGAAAAATTGTAAAGATCTATCTTGAAACTTTTATTATTATTATTATTATTATTATTATTATTATATTATTATTATTATTATTATTATTATTATTATTATTATTATTATTATTATTATTATTATATTATTATTATTATTATTATTATTATATATATATATATATATATATATATATATATATATATATATATATATATATATATATATATATATATATATATATATATATATATATATATATATATATATATATATATATATAGTGTGTGTGTGTTTTTAAATTAGAGGCTATGAACAAAAAAAATTTCCTAATTCACAGTGAGAAGTAATGAATTACAATAAAAATTAATAAGAATGAATAAGATAAAATTATAAATGCTGATATGAAAGCAGAATACATTCGGAGCTGGAACTGTTTCCTTTTTTGGGCTCCAGCTCTGGCTCCTCTAACAATTCTAGTAATGGCTCCGACTCAAGCTCAAGCTCCGGCTCCCCAGCCCTGTATATATATATATATATATATATATATATATATATATATATATATATATATATATATATATATATATATATATATATATATATATATATATATATATATATATATATATATATATATATATGACCGACCGGAGCTGGAATTTGGCCGGGGTCACCCAAATTTGGCCGGAGTTTCCTAAAATTTGTAAAGAGGTCAAAAGCACTGAAATTTTAGGTTAAAAAAATTAGATAAAAATTTAATTGAGGTTTATTTAATTATAAAGAAGGAGTAGAATAGCCAACATTCACTTAAATTAATGATTATATGCATTTTCTCCGAAAAAATTTTCAGAAAATTACAGTTTTGTATAGTAAAAGTTTAAAAAAAGTATCAAAAAATTTAAAAAAATACAAAAAATTTCGAATTCATAATAGTGGTTCAACAGGTTTACCTAGGTAAGACCCTAAGGTAAAGTTTGAAAAAAGTGTAAAATATAAAATTATCAATTTAACTTGTACTTATACATATTTTTGATATTTTATTGCCATGTATCAAACTTGTATCATTTAGCTACATTATTTCAAAATTATTATTTTGTTCATACTTTCAGTCAATATGGCTAAAAGATCAGCTTCTGCAGTATTGGAGTACTTTACAATGTTTCAGGATAGGTTCGAAATAGCTAAATGTAACATCTGCAGTCAGAAAATTAGAAGAGAACCTCCGGGTGCCACAAGTAAAAAAATTTTCAACCAAATCTTTATGGAGTATCTAAAATCAAAACACAAAGATGAACATTCACTAGCAGAAAAGGAGCGGTCTAAAGAAACAGAAAAGAAAAAAAATCTTAATTTTCTTTTATTTTGTTTGAAATTTTTTTTTTATTATTTGACTGATTGAGCTGAAATTTTCAAGGTATATGCATTTTTTCACGAAATGAAGTTTCGAGCATTATTTTTTTTTGAGTCTATAACGGTTTGAAAGTTATTTGGACCCAAAGTTGAAAGAAAATGAATAACTGGGTCAAACTACTGGTCCACATGAGCTGAAAATTTAGCTGAATATTTAGATTATTATCAGTATAACCTGTATTTACACATATTGTTATTTTTTTGCTATGTATCAAATTTGTATCATTTTAGCTACTTTATTTCAAAATTATTATTATGTTTATACTTTCAGTCAATATGGTTAATTAAAAGATCAGCTTCAGCAGTATGGGAGTACTTTACAATGTTTCAGAATAGACTCGAAATAGCTAAATGTAACATCTGCACTCAGAAAATTAGAAGAGGACATCCAGGTGCAACAAATAAAAAATTTTCATCCAAATCTTTATGGGGTATCTAAAATCAAAACACAAAGATGAACATTAACAAGCAGAAAAGGAGCAGTCAAAAGAAACAGAAAAGAAAAAGAAAATATTGAGAAAACAATAAAAAAATCTTAATTTCCTTTTATTTTGTTTGGAAATTTTTTTATTATTTATCTGATTGAGCTGAAATTTTAAGGGTATATGCATTTTTTCCTGAAGTTCTGAGTTGATTTCGAGCATTTTTATGAGTCTATAAATAGCAGTTTGAAAGTTATTTGGACCCAAAATTGAAAAAAATGAATAGCGTGGTCAAACCACTGGTCCACATGAGCTGAAAATTTAACTGAATAATCTTAGCCCCAATTTCTTGCATTGGTGGGAATAGATTTTTGATATCACGTCTAGAAAAAAAGTTATAAGCACTTGAAAAAAAAATTGCAAAAATCGTACCCTTCTGGAGGAAAAAATTATTTTAAAAAAACGCTATCTACTAATTCTTTTATTTGTGGATATTGTTTAGAGGAGGGACAGGGCAACAACATTTATTTAGTGTATTATTAAATGCTATTTGTTTGAAGCGAGATATAGCCTCTCAAACTTTCGAAATTTTTGAAATTTGGTCAAAAATGGACCTTTTTGAAGGCTATATCTCGAAACCAACGAATCGCATCGAATAAAGTATATAGAGGAATTTGTAGCCCCACCCCTCCTTTATACATTCACAAAAATAAGAAATGTTATAGTTGTATTTTTTAAAAAAAAATTTTGTTTGAAAAGGTGAATTTTTTTTTTTTTTTTCAAAAAAAAATTTTTTTTTCGATAGTTGGTCAGTTTTTGGCTTATAACATATTTTATATAAGTCTGGGTACAAATGTTTATTAGAAGCTTTTGTAGCCCATAGAATTTTGAATAAATAGTCCAACTTTCAGCTCATTTTAAAAAGTGGTTTGGCCCCGCCATTCTTTTGAAAAAGAGTCAAATTTCAAAAAAAAAAAAAAAAACTTTTTAACCGTAATAGACTCGGAAAAACGCTAGAAATGGACTTTTCTTACCGGTAAAAAATCTATATACACGGAAAATTTCAGCAGAATCAGCTAAAAATTAAAAAAAAATTTGAAACTGGACTGTCTCTTTAAGTATAATTTGCCATTTTAACCCCGGCTGGCAAACCCCGGTTTTCCCTGACTTTTAGCCGAGGCCGGGGTCAGTAAAAATGGCCGTTGTTGGTCAGGGCCCCGGTCGGTTCATATATATATATATATATATATATATATATATATATATATATATATATATATATATATATATATATATATATATATATATATATATATATATATGAATTATATTTTATGGAAAACATCTAAATTCCGCATCCGCATCCGAGGATATTAAAAATTTGACATCCGATACATCACTAATATATATATATATATATATATATATATATATATATATATATATATATATATATATATATATATATATATATATTATATTATATATATATTATTATTATATATATATATATATATATATATATATATATATATATATATATATTATATATATATATATTTATATATATATATATATATATATATATATATATATATATATATATATATATATATATATATATATATATATAGTATATATATGTGTGTGTGTGTGTGTGTGTGTGTGTGTGTGTGTGTGAATGAGAGACAGATTTATAAAATTACTTGAATTATTAAAATTGCTTTAATGAAGACGTTAAAGTTGACGTATTGATTCTCTCTCTCTCTCTCTCTCTCTCTCTCTCTCTCTCTCTCTTCCCTCTCTCTCTTCTCCATATCTCTTTCTTTCTCTCTCACTCTCCCTTTCTCTGTCTATCGTCCTTGAAGGATTTTAACTGTCTATAAAAATCTATTTTAATTACTGTAAAAATTATATCATTTGAAGTAGGGATTATCACAAGCTCACGGCGGACGGCGGACGGCGGATATCCTACTGATTGGTAATATAAAAGCGGATGCGTAACATTATTAGTGATTAGTA
>SEYY01000194.1:132453-137453 GCA_009176605.1 Armadillidium nasatum
CTCTCTCTCTCTCTCTCTCTCTCTCTCCTCTCTCTATATATATATATATATAATATATATATATATATATATATATATATATATATATATATATATATATATATATATATATATATATATAAATAAATAAATAAAATTCTCCCTCTCTTCTTCCCCTTAGTACTTTCCTTGAAGAATCTTCAACATCTTCATTTCCGTTTGAGGGATATGAACTCTTAATTCTTCTGATTTGAGTTCTTGCTATTTCCAGTCTGAATGCTGCTTCCCTATATATATATATATATATATATATATATATATATATATATATATATATATATATATATATATATATATATATATATATTATATATATATATATATATATATAATATATATATATATATATATATATATATATATATATATATATATATATGGTAATGAAGTCACGGAATTAAGGGCTTAACAATATTGATTTATGGATATCAGAAATATAACGTTAACGAATTTACCATCCGAGGGTGCGAATCTTTTATGTAAAATTGTTTTTTGAACCAATACAGAATTTTAAAGTATAATGCAACAGTTTTTTCCACGTCTGAAATATTTACGTTGATTCTGTTTTTTTTTTTTAAGTTTCTGCTATTATTAATACCGAAAAGAAGTTGGTGACGGAAAGAAACAGATTTTTGCCCCGTTTTGAAACGCTTTGCGAAGATGTGGAACGTTGGTCCAAGCTATAGTCATCTTATCAAACGCTATGCCCATGTCTATCTATTTATTAGTAGAGGTCCAAATATGTTTAATATTAATTTTAGGAAGTAATTTTTTAAAGTAGTTAAATATTACTTTATTTTCATCGTTAAGTCTATTGCGTTTGGAATCTCGTATGTTGTAACAACGTCATTAAACAAGGGTTTGTTCAGCACAGCAAAAGCTACATGTACTTATATGATGTGATGCTTATTAAATTTATGTATTTTGAGTCTAGTGATGATGTTTCGGAAGTATCATTACGCCATAGTTAATAATAAACAAACCTACTCATGAAGACAAATGTTGGTACCCATCGCATCAAGCACACACGTACTTCCAACACAAACTAACTAATTTCCACATTAATAACCAAACTTACTCCTCCTCCCCCCAGATTCCCTACTCCCCCCCACCCACCACTTCGCGTCGATCTTGTTCCGGAATTACGACAACTGGAGCCAAAATGGTAATTTTTTCCCATTTTTTTTCCTCTTCCCAAAATTTATGACAAGACTTGGCCAAAAATTTGTCTTCTATTTATTTTCGTTCAAAGAATCTTGCTTAATTTTATGCTAGAAAGTTTTTATTATTATTATTATTATTATTATTATTATTATTATTATTATTATTATTATTATTATTATTATTATTATTATTATTATTATTATTATTCATTCTTAAATTTTCTTGAATGAAATATTTAACTAGAAATTTGCTTACTATTTTACTTACATGGTTTTGGTGTACGAAAGAAAATGTACATCAAGTTATTTGTGTATTAGTTTATCTAAGTTGTATAGAGTATATTTGTTTGATTGTGTATGTGGTGTATGTGTGTGTGAGTGACATAGGCACCCTATTATCACAGAATTTCTTTGCGATGGCCATCTGGCACTGTCTCGGGCCATGGAAACAAATTCTCCTCATCCAGCCTGTCTCTGTCAGCGTTTCGAACCGTCGGTCACACCACCCACCGATCGATCCCCACCTCTATCTACTACTCCCAACTTTCCAATAAATCGAAAAGAGAGGCGGAAGGTGGGGGAAGAGAGAGGCTTAGAGGTAGGGATTCTCTCTTAATCGCAGATTTTTCACCCACCCCCCTCCCCTTTTGCCTTGCATCCGACCGAATATATAAACGGAATTAAGTGTGTGTGTGTGTTGCGCGCGCTCTCGTTCGAATGTATTACTCTGTGTGCATATATACAGCCCCCTCATGATGCCATTCAGTGCCATTGATAAGGGTAGTGTTTGTGGCACTCATAAATTGTTCTCTTCCTTTGTGTGAGTTTTTATGTTTGTTTAAAAATATTCAAATTTAAAATAACTTTATGCTAAATGAGAAATTACTCGTGTCCGCCGCCAGTTTGATGCCTTAGTAGTAGTGGTAATAGTAGTAGTAGTAGTAATGGAAATCGTCATCGTCATCGGCACAATCATCATATTTTTTTCTCAATCGTCATCGTCAATTTTCTGCCGATTGGTTTACCGATTAATTTACATATATTAACTTATAAATATGTCTGTTCAACCTTTTATTGAGAGTTAAAGACTGTTTAGCATTGGTGGTGAAATATACCCTCCAAAACGACATTGAATTAACACAGAAACTGAAGAAAAGATTTTTTCTGCATCACAATTTAAGACCCTAAATTTAAAGTAATAGAATTTTGAAAGTCTGTCAATATTCTCACATATTAAAATATTTAAAATCAATGTTCTGAAGGTACTACAGGGTGTCCCAATCGCTCTTAGCCCCAGACATGTGCATATAGATATACTGGCCATAAGTTAATAAAATTTGTATATGAAGATCTTCAGTGAATTCATAAATCATTTGGATGACGAGGAACTCCGTACTGGGTATTTTCAACAGGATGACGTCACTTGCAATACGTCCAACGTCAGCATGTACGAAATTGAGTCCTTCATTGAAGATGGGTTATTTCCAAGGTACTTTGGCCATCAAGGTCGCCAGACCTTACCCTTTCGGATTTCTTCCTATGGGGCATCCTGCAAGGGAAATCTTCCTTAACATGGAAAAGGGTTATGCATGTATGGCTTAATGTTAATTGGCGATCACTTTCAACACATGTGATGTCAACACGATTCTCACACACCAAGGATTGTTTGTGGCAAATTTTTATTAACTTACGACCACTACTTTGATATCTATAATCACATATCTGGGACCAAGAGAGAATGTGACACCCTATTGTATACGAAATATGAAAATTACTTGCGTTTTCGAATTTATTTCTTCCTTATTAAAAATAGTTAAATTTCTTAAAATAATGAAATTGTTTTAAAATATACTTCAATTTCATCGGCGTCCAAATTTTCATAACCGTTTCCCTAATATATATACTATATATATATATATATATATATATATATATATATATATATATATATATATATATATATATATATATATATATATATATATATATATATATATATATATATATATATATATATATATATATATATTTATATATCTGAGTTTCTTTCTTCACTTGGATTTTAATTTATTTTTTTTTTATCATCGTATGTAACGGTTGTCTCCTTTCCTAGATGTATAATTAAAAAGTTTGATTAAATTTGAAGCTAATCGAATTCTTCCAAGCTAATCCTCTTCCATTCCAGGTTAATCCCCATTCATTATCCTGTTTTCGAAATTTTTAAAATTTAAATCCACAATTCCTCTTCTTTGGATTTACTTGGATGACGTCAGAGCTCTTGGAGCCTTTTAAAATACTCCTTGAACTCGAGTCGACCTTAATATCTCTCCTTCAAACCTTTTAAGTAATCTCTTAAAAGAGAAACAGCTCTCTCTCTCTCTCTCTCTCTCTCTCTCTCTCTCTCTCTCTCTCTCTCTCTCTCTCTCTCATCACTCACTCACTCACTCACTCACTCACTCACTCACTCACTCCCTCTTAACGTACACACTATCTTGCACTCTCTCACACACATACAAAAACACACTGTCTCCTCACACACAAAAACACACTATCTTGCACTCTCTCTCTCATACACACAAGTATATACAATCTTGCACTCTCTCTCATACACACACACACATTATCTTGTACTCTCTCTCTCTCTCTCTCTCTCTCTCTCTCTCTCTCTCTCTCTCTCTCTCTCTCTCTCTCTCACTCTCTCTCTCTCAAGCCAAAAATGATAGTTTAATAATAATAATACTAATGACAATAATGGAGAAGCCTAATTCCTGTAATATGTTTTGTCTCATTAAATGTAAAACTAATTAATGAATTAATTTTCATTGATTAACATAATCTGATCCCATTACTAATTTCATTTCAATTTGCATTTTGCTCTCCTTAAATTTCTCTATATATATATATATATATATATATATATATATATATATATTATATATATATATATATATATATATATATATATATATATATAATATATATATATATGTAAAAAGGTGGAGATTGTTTCTGAATATAACCTTCTGAAATTTTTAACGTTATTGTTAAAAAATATCGAATAATCGAAAATATCGGAGAAGCCTATCGTAAACAAGAGAGTTGCCAGAGGTACTATTACTAGACATACACAAATTATTATTACTTACTTTTCTAGCAGAACCTAATTACTTATCATAACCTGAACTCCGAAGTTGCCTAAAAAGAGGCAAACTAACAAGAAGTTGCCGTAAGAGGCCTAACCTACACAAAACGTTGGCACGACTTATAAACGAAACTGAGTTATAAAAAAAGTTATAGGCAGGAAAATATCGATTAAAATAAAATATCGACATAAAAAAATATCGATATAAAAATATCGAAACTCAGAAAACAATCTCCACCTAAGCCATATATATATATATATATATATATATATATATATATATATATATATATATATATATATATATATATATATATATATATATATATATATATATATATAATATATAGGGATGGAGCGATACCAAAATTTTTACCTATACCCGATACCTAAAATATGCCGATACTACTACCGATACCAATTTATATAAAAAATTATAAAAATTGATACCAAAGTAAATTACCTATAAATACCGATAAAATATTACCGATACCGATACCCGATACCGATACCGATACTTCACTCCATCCCTAATATATATATATATATATATATATATATATATATATATATATATATATATATATATATATATATATATATATATATATAATATATATATATATATATATATACAAGATAAATTTTTAAAATTT
>SEYY01000194.1:152453-154953 GCA_009176605.1 Armadillidium nasatum
GGAAAGGGGGGGTAGGGGGAAAGGAAGAGATTTCGAACTGACTCTCATTCGGATGAATGTGTTTTTATTACCTATTAAATTGTTTACGTTTTCCGCTTATATATATATATATATATATATATATATATATATATATATATATATATATATATATATATATATATATATATATATATATATATATATATATATATATATATATATATATATACAGAAATACCTAGCCAAACACGTATCCGTGGTAGTAAAAACCCAAGTACAAAAAAAAACGTTTTTGAACAAGGGTATCACATTCAAAGCCCAGAAGCTAACTGCTATAGGTCAACAACTGCTATTGTGTTATACCCTTTGTATTTTATTCCTATTCTCGACTTTGCGCGAATTTCGTTTCGTCTTAACCTTCGACCTATGGATTTGGGGACTCTTGTTCATAGAAACTTTTTGAATAGTATAGGAATGTTGTAGTTGTACTTGAGTACAACCACGGGTCTAATTTTAGCCAATCATTTTTGAAAAACCATATATATATATATATATATATATATATATATATATATATATATATATATATATATATATATATATATATATATATATATATATATATATATATATATATATATATATATATATATATATATATATATATAGGATATGGGTATGCGCATCACAAAAGTTGTAAAGTTTCAATATATTTATGAAATATATGCTTTTAATTAAATGAAGTTTTATGAATGTTAAGAATTTTGTATCAGAAACGAATTGAAGAACTTTTATTAATTTTTTTTTTTTTTTGTTTTTTTTTTTTAATGAAAGTGTTTAAATCATACTTCGTTCTATAATATTCTTTTAAAACATTTTCAAGAATGAGAGAACTCTTGGATTTATAGAGTTGTTAATTGTATATATATATATATATATATATATATATATATATATATATATATATATATATATATATATATATATATATATATATATATATATATATATATATATATATATATATATATATATATATATATATGAAGATGTAAATGCATGGCACACGAACATTTCTGAGCCCCCGACCTGTAATAGTCGAGAAATTAAATATTTATTTCAATTATAATATTTTTTATATATAGTTTATTTATTTATTTATTTATTTTAGTCTAACTCACATCAAAGTTTTAGAATCCTTCATATAGTATATATTTTAGTGTCAAGGGCAGTGAAGTTGGGCCAACATACTATCCGCTCCCGTTCTCGTCTCTGATATTTTACGTAATTATATTATTTGTATGATTAATTATAATTTATTTTATGGAAGAATGAAACCTTTGGAAATAAAGGATAAAATATTTGTCTAACAGTAATTTTAAAATCGTTTTCAACATACATTAGAAAAGCTAAAATTGACTAGCTAATTAATATTCTCTTTAGAGACAGGACTGCTTCTTTCAGGTCTTAACCTCCTTGTAATCTTTGTTGAGGTCGATGTCCTAGGGACACTTTTATCAATCCCAGATCGGGGCTCTTTTTAAAAGTAGTATTTAAAAAAATGAAACGTATGACAAAATATGTTTGTCATTATGTTCAAATGATGATCGGCATGTCTCCTGTTTTGTTCACAAATTAATATTAAATGAAACGAATGACAAAATATGTTTGTCATTATGTTCAAATGATGACCGGCATGTCCCCTGTTTTGTTCACAAATTAATATTAAATTCATGACCTGCACTTTGCATTCCCCAGAATCTTTCGCTGATATTTTATTGATTTATTGTTGTTTTCTCTGACTTTTATGGTTTTCAAATTCAAGCTTTTATAAATATGTTCCAAATGAAGTACTCGACCTAGGGTAACAATTTAATGTCTTGATGAAGTTTCTTTTTAGTAGCCAAGTTGTTTGCAGTTATTGTTGATAATTATATTTAAATAACTCTTGTCACATTGCACCATTTGCTTGCAGAACAAAATATGACATACTTACAGTAGCGGTCAAGACTTTTGACTGGGAACTTTGTTGTTCTTCTCTTTTGACTCTTGTACATTTTCTGTCTTTGCCCTTAAGAATTTCGGTAAATTTTTTGTTGGTTTGTTTGCATAAAGAAAACTTTATAGAATGTGGCCATTGAATTCATTTCCAAACTTCCCTTTACTGGTATTTACTCTTTAAGCCTAAGCACTGCTTTTCTTTCCGGTCACTCTTTATTCGCTAGGAGACTGCCACAGTTTATCACGTAAATCCATTAATAGTATTGTTCTTCAGGATTTCTGCTCTTAACCTAACCTATTTCCACTTTTCATTAGTAATCATCTTTTCTTCTTTTTCTTCATCATCAACATTGAATAAGTCTCTTAGAATAAATTTTCTTTGATCAAAATTTGAGGATAAAATTGCAATAGTTTATTGACTAGGTATTCGTCTAGGAATGCTTTATTAACCCGATAAAATTAATTAAGAGTTTTTAGTCTTGACAGATTTCAAATCTCTAATATTCAATTGTATATA
>SEYY01000194.1:157453-172453 GCA_009176605.1 Armadillidium nasatum
AGGTCAAAAGCACTAAAATTTTAGGTTAAGAAAATTAAATTTTATTATAAGGAAGGAGTAGAATAGTCAACATTCACTTAAATTTATGATTATATTCATTTTTCCGAAAAAAATTCAGAAAATTACAGATTTTGCATAATAAAAAGTTTGAAAAATTACAAAAATTTTTGATTTTTTCTGATTCACAATAGTTATTCAGCAGGTTTACTTAGGTAAGATCCTAAGTTAAAGTTTGAAAAAAATGTAAGATATAAAATTATCAATATAACTTGTATTTATGTATATCATTGTTATTTTATTAATGTGTATCAAATTTGTATCATTTAGCTACATTATTTCAAAATTATTATTATACCTTCAGTCACTATGGCTAAAAGATTAGCTTCAGTTGTATGGGAGTATTTTACAATGTTTCAGGATAGTCTCGAAATAGCTAAATGTAATCACTTCAGCCAGGAAATTAGAAGAGGATCTCCTGGTGCCCCAAGTAAAATTTTTTCAACCAAATCTTTATGGAGTATTTAAAATCAAAACACAAAATCAAATTCACTAGCAGAGGTGGAGCGGTCTAAAAAAAAACAGAAAAGAAAAAGAAAATATTAAAAAAGCAAGAAGGAAAATCTTACTTTTCTTATATTTTGTTTGATTTAATCCACCATTAAAAAGTATAAACCTCGGTTTTCTCTGATTATTAGCCGTGGCCGGGGCTGGGATCTGAGCCCCAGTCGGTCCATACACGGGAGTAAACAAAATTGCAGCGCACATATGCATAAAAACCTCCTTTGGCTGAAAACTGAAGATAGAGACAGTAAGAGGAAACAGAAAATGGTTTGCTATGAGAACGCTCAAGCACCTGAGTTTCTGTCAAGAATATGAACCTAGGTCTAAATGAAGAGAGGTGGTGTTGAACAAAATGAAAATGTATTGAAGACCGCGAATATTCCTGAAATTAATGAAGAAAATAGACCATGCACTAGGGCAAGTCGTTTGCAAAGTTTTGGTGGTACCAAGTCTATATCACCTATCAATAGTTTTGTTTAGCAATGTGACTACAAAATAACTAGGTATTACAGATAGCAGAAAATCTAAATTTTATGATCATTGAATAATTTCAATCTTGTTTCAACCTTCATTAGTCAGTTTAGTAAAAAAAGATTGGTATCGGTAACGGTAAATTTAGAGGTATCGGTTAAAATTTTGTTTCGCTCCATCCCTAATATATATATATATATATATATATATATATATATATATATATATATATATATATATATATATATATATATATATATATATATATATATATATATATATATATATATATATATATATATATGGGGAGAGAGAGAGAGTCAGTACTAATATGTTTTCTGTTGAATTGGGAGATTGATGAACTATTGAAATCATAGATGGATTGAAACCCGATCTAAGGCGTCTTGTGTGCCACAAAGGAAACGAAAAAAAAGGTGATGAGAGGACCCTTTAATAAAAAAAAGCGAGGAAATTTTTGTTCAGACTCGATGCGAGGAGGTGACGATAGTGACCGTTTTCGTCACAGTCCAACACTTAAAGACCCATGTTCCTTGTTACGACCTTTTTTTTCTGTGAAAGAACTATCAGTAGAAGGCGCTGAAGAAATCTTTTTAGGGGGGGGGGAATATATAACTGGAGAGAGCCTGTTGTTGAGTCTTTGGCACTGTTCCATATCGATCGATCGGGGTATCCAACCCACCACGTCATCTATGAATAGACAGAATGGCTCCTCTGACGTCATTATGTTGTATGTATATTTTCATTCATTTTTAATGTTTGAGTGGCTATCTCTGCAATTATAACAATGCTTAATCATATACTGTGTATACTTGTGAGTGTGTGTGTATGTGTTTGTAAGCCTTGAATGGGGGTGTAAGGTGGTGTCAAACAAATAGATAAGTAAATTAATTATTGGGATTGCAATTTTGTAATTAAAATAGTGATAAGGGTGTCACTTCCTTGGAGAAAGAACTCAAATGTAGCGGATTTGCCTTTGATCTTCTACGGACCTCATTCGTCATTGTCCGCACCTAGAACCTCCTTCAGAGGAAGGAGTGGAGGGGGAGGGAGGGAGGGAGGGAAATAATTTGTTGGGGATAATGACTATTTTCATTTATTTTCTTTTTAAGTATTTTTATTTCATTTTTTGTATGGAAGTTTATTTGTTTGAACTTTATTATTATTATTATTATTATTATTATTATTATTAGAGTTTGGTTTTATTTTATTTTAAAAATATTTTGGAATTTTAAATTTAGCCTCTTTCATGTTTTTTTTTTTTTTTTTTATTTGAATTATTTTAAATTAAAAGACTAAAAAAATAAAATAAAGAAAAAATAAATAAAAAAAAAAGAAAAGAAAGAAAAAGAAAAAAAAAAACTATATTCGGAAGTTGTCCTTAAAAACTTTTTCCTTTTTTTTACCATGACAGAAAAGTAATCAAAACTTGTGTGTAAAAAAGTATGAAAAATGTATTGCTCGTTCAGCATCACAGATTACACCCATCGACAGTTATTTGCACACACACACACGAACATACACACACACACGCATGTATATATATATATATATATATATATATATATATATATATATATATATATATATATATATATATATATATATATATATATATATATATATATATATATATATATATATATATATATATTAGAGATGTACCGATACCAGTAAAGAGGCCGATACCGATACTCTATTTGTTTTAGGTGCCGATACCGATACTTTAATTATTATAAGAAATACACAGTAATAAGATAGGAAATTTGCATACTGCTAGGCAACTGAGGATTGCATTCAATGTACAACCAATACTTAGTCATGTATTTCATATTTGGTTGTGCCCAAGTATATTTTATAAATTAAAATATTATCTTTTAGGAATAATAAATGCAAATATAATACTAATAACTTTTTTATGTTTGTGTTTATTCAAAAAATATTCCATTTCCATTTTCCAGTAAGTATTAACAAAGTTTAGCTACTCGCTTTTATGTTTTAACATGATTACAATTTACAAGAAGATTCTTTAACTAGCTACAATATAAAGAATAAAAATAATGAAAGAAGAGACCTCAATTAATCAGCAGAAAAGACAAAATATAAAAAACGCTTTTATTCAAACATGACATAATATACTCCTTTAAGGTAAAGACATCACTTAGTAGTCGAATTCAAAGTATCGGAGTATCGGCCAAGTGTCGGCCATATTAACCAATACCGATACCGATACCCAAAAAATGGCCGATACTGCCGATACCGATACTATCGGTACATCTCTAATATATATATATATATATATATATATATATATATATATATATAATATATATATAATATATTATATATATATATATATATATATAATATATATATATATATAAAGTTAAAATCAAAATTCGCCCTCAGGAAAGATTACCTTTGTCAGTAAATTCATTCGAGGATGAACCAAGGGTTTCACGGGCCGACAGCAAACATCCGCTGGCTGGCCAGGTCTATCGCGGATGCTGATTTTGATTCCCACCAGCAGCAAAAACTCCGCTGGTGTACTTATTACGCATAAGTGGACTGAGCTAAGCGCAAGAGAGAACTGATCAAGTTTCACTACTCTAGCCCGGGTCTCTCGCGTGCTAAGCGAGTGCTCGATCGACTGAGCTACGGAGCCTCTCTCTCTCTCTCTCTCTCTCTCTCTCTCTCTCTCTCTCTCTCTATATATATAATATATATATATATATATATATATATATATATATATATATATATATATATATATATATATATATATATATATATATATATAAAGTGAAAATAGAAACTTTTATGGGAATCCTTCTCTGGGGTCGAACCACCGCCTGTTGCGACTGAGAACGACAAAGACTCGATGCTCTACCGCTGAGCTATCCACGAACCCACAAAAAAGTTCGTTTCAAGAACAGTTTCAAGCATACGAGCTCCCGTCAAGGATCAGGTTTTCACCCTGTTGTTCCCTCTATCGTTCCTTTTTAAGATATTATTTAATTTACTACATTTATCTATCATGATTAAATGATGCGTTTATAGCATTGTAATTAAATAATATCTTAAAAAGGAACGATAGAGGGAACAACAGGGTGAAAACCTGATCCTTGACGGGAGCTCGTATGCTTGAAACTGTTCTTGAAACGAACTTTTTTGGGTTCGTGGATAGCTCAGCGGTAGAGCATCGAGTCTTTGTCGTTCTCAGTCGCAACAGGCGGTGGTTCGACCCCAGAGAAGGATTCCCACAAAAGTTTCTATTTTCACTTTATACATATTTACTGATGCGTTTATAGCATTGTAATTAAATATATATATATATATATATATATATATATATATATATATATATATATATATATATATATATATATATATATATATATATATATATATATATATATATATATATATAATATATAAAATAAAAAAAAAAAAAAAAAAAAAAAAAAAAAAAAAAAAAAAAAAAAAAAAAAATTTGATTTTTAATAAATATTTTTGATAAATTTAAGTTAAAAATAAATTTTTTTTATTAATTTTAATTTAATTTTTTCTTAAAATTACCAAGATAAAGCAGATTATTTTTTATTTATATATATATATATATATATATAATATATATATATATATATATATATATATATATATATATATATATATATATATATATATATATATATATATATATATATATTGCCATTTTAATATGATAACCAATTTAACCATATGCTTATTTGCGTTTGAGTATGTCAAAGTTTGAACTAAATTGTAAATTTGATTATTTATTGTTTATAACTGAGAGACTCGTGCGTCTTCTCTGTTCAAATGTTTGACAAAATATTCCTGAAAACATGAAACTTTTAAATTTGTGGAAGCTTAAAAGATATAAAATGATAAATAAGATTGTAAACTTTGAGTGGGTTTGTGAGTCATCTCTGTTCTGTGAGCTAAGTGTCAACTTTGTGGATATTGAAATCTTTTTCTTCTTGTTTTGAGTAAACTGAAAATTGAACTGGGATCTGAAATGATGCGAATCACATCTGAAAAGAAGCAGAATCACATCTGAAAAAAAATGCTGAATCACATCTGAATAGATGCCGAATCACATCTGAAAAGATGCAGGATCACATCTGAAAAGATCACATCTGAAAAGCGAATCACATCTGAAAAGATGCCGAATCACATCTGAAAAGATGCCGAACCATATCTGAAAAGATACCGAATCACATCTGAAAAAATGCCGAATCACATCTGAAAAGATGCCGAATCCCATCTGAAAAGATGCTGAATCATATCTGAAAATATGCCGAACCACATCTGAAAAATGCCGAATCACATCTGAAAGGATGCTGAATCATATCTGAAAAGATACCGAATCACATCTGAAAAAATGCCGAATCACATCTGAAAAAAATGTCGAATCACACCTGAAAAGATGCCGAATCATATCTGAAAAGATGAGGAATCATATCTGAAAAGATACCGAATCACATCTGAAAATATGCCGAATCACATCTGAAAAGATTGCCGAATCACATGAACAAAAATGTCGAATCACATGAACAAAAATGCCGAATTACATCAAGATATACAAAGAATTAGAAAAATGAATTTTAATTTGGTTTATTTATTAGTCCTTTTTTTTTTTTTTTTTAATTATAAAAATGAATTTTATTATCCTGTTTTAAAAAGGTAAAAGTTTTCATAATTTTTAATTTCATTTGCTTAATGTAATTTTTTTT
This sequence comes from Armadillidium nasatum, assembly GCA_009176605.1. Classification (NCBI taxonomy): domain Eukaryota; kingdom Metazoa; phylum Arthropoda; class Malacostraca; order Isopoda; family Armadillidiidae; genus Armadillidium; species Armadillidium nasatum. Next base: position 163,261 of record SEYY01000194.1, read on the forward strand.
TTTATTATTATATTTAAGAATCAGATTTTTCTTATCTAGGCAGCCACAAGTGCAAAATCATTATAACAAGGGTAAATATTAATAACTTATATTCTATATAATAAAAATTCTTCTTCACTTGCTTAATGTTATGGGAGTAGGCGAGTCCATTGTCTAATATAAGACCACGGAACCTCACCTGCAACTTTATTTCTATGTGTGAACCATAGAGATTAAGGATAGAGTTATGGTCTTGGTGGTTACCAAGTCTCCCTTCTGTGTAAATAACAATTTGGAAGGGTTTTGATGGAGAGTTACTAAAAGCCGTGAGAGTTAATCCACTCTCTCTCTCTCTCTCTCTCTCTCTCTTCTATATATATATATATATATATATATATATATATATATATATATATATATATATATATATATATATATATATATATATATATATATATATATATATATATATATATATATATGAGTAATTGTGTAGTTGGTTAATTTAATTTTCATTGATAAGGTAATAAATTGATTCTCCCCCTTTTTATATATATTTTTTGAGCACTTAATAAATTTAATGAATTGGCCGATGGGAGAGTGTGAGGGAGGGGGAGAGGTCATGTAAAGTAAGGGTCCTTAGGGAGAGAATATGGAGGTTGTTGAAGGTCTTTCATTATCATAATAGATATGTGTTCATTAGGATTTTAATAACGAGTTTAACGCACACCATATATATATATATATATATATATATATATATATATATATATATATATATATATATATATATATATATATATATATATATATATATATATATATATATATATATATATATATATATATATATATATATATATATAGAGAGAGAGAGAGAGAGAGAGAGAGAGAGAGAGAGATTCAGTAATATTTGTACCTCAGAATTTGTTATGCAAGTAAATGTTCTGTGTGTGTGTGTGTGTTTGTGTGTGTGTTTAGAGAGAGGGCTCCAAAGTGTAATAAAATCATTAATGAACATCCTTGTACAGTACCTTTTTTATAATAGTTCTGTGTGCCATAATACTGTTATTATATAAAACATCGCACAAATGTTTATTCCCATTATATATATATATATATATATATATATATAATATATATATATATATATATATATATATATATATATATATATATATATATATATATATATATATATATATATATATATATATATATATATATATATATATACTCGAGCATATTAAGAATTTCTAAAATATGTAAAATTCTATAAGAAGTAAAAGGCTACGAATTCGTTATGCACATTTCCTACCTTTGATTGGTAAGTGATTCTCTCCTAAAAATATTTTTTTTCTTCTCGTCGCATTTCTTACGCCGTTGTTGTAGTTACGTTTTAATTGTAATGAATGTTCTGTTTAGATTTTTTTTTCCGACTATTTTTATTATTCCAGAAAAATGTTTAGTTTTTTTTTATTGATTGATATTATTTTTCTTAGTAAGTCCAAAGAGTTACAGATATATTTTTCTCTTGTAGTTTGTAGAAACGAATAGAGTTAAAATTAAGGCAGTACTTTAGATTAAAGTTCTTAATACGTTGCAAGGAAAGGACTTTTCAAACTAAATCTATAAAAATAAAATAAAATAAAATAAAACCAAATAAATATTGACGAGTATAAGAAATCGAAAATGGAATTCTGCGATCGCTTTTCCTTGTCGCGAAGACTTAATTCTTCACTTGGAAGATTTTGTTCGCGAACCGAATCACCTCGAAGATTTCCCTCGTGTTAGGGATTAGATCAGTGAAGGGGATTAAGTCGAGGAACTCGTTTCTAGGTTTTACGAACCAGGGTTCGGTGATTTTCTTCTTTATTTATTTTTTTTTGTTTGAATAGGAGGGTTTTAAGAACTATAATAAGAATTTTCATCGTATACTCGCTTCGGATCCCCATTTTCAGTTTTAATTATGTATCTCCTACCCCATTTATTCACACACTCAAGAACACACACACACACACACACACACACACACACACACACACACACACACATATATATATATATATATATATATATATATATATATATATATATATATATATATATATATATATATATATATATATATATATATATATATATATATATATATATACTCTTTAATCTTGTAAACGTTTCAACCGAGCGGAATCGCATAATGGACTTAGATTAATAAATCTATAAATGTTTAATTTCCGTTCCTCTTGATGGTGTGTGTGTGTGTCCGTCCGTGTGTGTTATTTTTGAGTGCGCACACACACACACGTACCCTATAAGTTATGGCAGTTACGAGCAGAGTATTTCAGTTATTGCGTGTTAAAGGGATGTCATTCCATGGAATTATTCTTCAAATGTTCTCTGTATTTTGTTTGTGGCCGGAAATGGATGACAGAGAAGACGAACCTCTCACGCATCTAATATATATATATATATATATATATATATATATATATATATATATATATATATATATATATATATATATATATATATATATATATATATATATATATATATATATATATATATATTCTTCTTCATTCTCTCCCAGGAAGGCTAAGAGCCTGTTAGCGGGATCAGCGTACGCCTTCACTCTGCTCTGTCTTCAGTGGCACCCTCCATCAGCAATTGCTCCATTCGCAGCAGCAGATGACACCTCAACGAATCCTTCACCTGTTCCTTCCACCTCTTCTTGAGTCTTCACCTCGGTTTCTCCGCCATCAGGCCTCCACATTTATCTCCTCTTCGCCATTCTGTCCTCCTTCCATCCTTTCCAAATGTCCCCAGCACCTCATTCTCGCCTCGTCTATCTTATGCATCAATGGGCAAACTCCCACTTTCGTCCCTACACCGTGCTTGCCTATTCTTTCTCTTCTCGTCTTACCCATCAACTCCCTCAAAACCTTCATTTCCGAAGCTTGCAACCTGTTCTCCTCTCTCCTCGTAGTACTCCATGTCTACGCTACGTACACAAAATCGGCCTTAACACACTTTCGAAGACAACTTTTCTAACCTCCAAACACAAATTATTATTTTTCAGAATTGGATATATGCCTACAGCTCTGCTGTATTTATCAATTTTATTTCTTATTTACTGTGTGTTTCCTCCTTCCTCTGTAAACAACCACCTATATATATAAACTCCATCATATTTTTAAGCACTTTCTCCTCAAATTCCACCATGAACCCCACACCTCGTTCTCTCCCCACCAATATATATATATATATATATATATATATATATATATATATATATATATATATATATATATATATATATATATATATATATATATATATATATATATATATATATATATATATATATATATATATATATACTGCAAACATTGTCCAAACGAATCGTTGGGACAAATGGCAAAAATATCATAGTAAAATTTTTAATAGAGAAAAGTAGGGTTGGCCGACGCACCGGGTGCGGTGCGTGGTGCGGTCATTTTGGTGCGGTGCGGTGCGGTGCGAAAGAAAAAATGAAAGTGCGGTGCGGTGCGCAAAGAAAAATTAACGGTGCGGTGCGTGGTGAGGGCCCTGGTGCGCACCGCACCGAATAATTGTATCCTGCGATAATCTTCTGTTCCGTAAGATTATATATATATATATATATATATATATATATATATATATATATATATATATATATATATATATATATATATATATATATATATATATATATATATATATATATATATGTCTAGTAGGAAATGACATTGAAAATCTCCATATTTTCTTTGCTCTCTGCGAGAAAGACAAGAGGTTGACTACTCCAGTATCACTATCCCAGCTTTAATAATTGTTGTTGACTATATATATATATATATATATATATATATATATATATATATATATATATATATATATATATATATATATATATATATATATATATATATATATAATATATATATATATATATATATATATATATATATTCCTCTGATATGGAAAGGCCTACCAAGTTACTACCAGAGCTAAGAAGCAATCCAGAAATAGGATCAATTTAAATGGCCGACATGTCCCGATACACAGATTTTAAAGGCGTGTTAGTCATAGGAAGTTGGAAAAATAGATGAAGGAATTGTGTTCCAGACTTTACCAGTAGAGTACATGTAAGATTGAGCATAGCGGTTAAGTCTGGGATAAGAGAGTTGGACGCAGAAAGGATGAGAGTGTGTGTATATATATATATATATATATAATATATATATATATATATATATATATATATATATATTATATATATATATATATATATATATATATATATATATATATATATATATATATATATATATATATGCTTCAATTGTATATGTTGGTGCGGTGCGGTGCGGAGCACCGCATTTTTGCTTCCGGTGCGGTGCGTGCACCGCATTTTGCTTCCGGTGCGGTGCGGTCTGGTGCGCAACAAATGACAGTTGGTGCGGTGCGGTGTGGTGCACGACGACCTGGTGCGGTGCGGTGCGGAAAATTCCGGAGCTCGGCCAACCCTAGAGAAAGACATGTTAAACAAAAGAAAGTCTCTTCACCGATTTATTTTCTATTAAGAAAAAATAAAAAAAATTTGTTGTGACAATTTTGTCACTTGTCCCAATGATTCGTTAGGACAATTTTGCAGTATATATATATATATATATATATATATATATATATATATATATATATATATATATATATATATATATATATATATATATATATATATATATATATATATATATAGGGACCGACCGGGGCTGGAATTTGGCCGGGGCCGGGGCCGGGGTCACCCAAATTATGGCCGGGGTTTCCTAAAATTTGTAAAGAGGTCAAAAGCACTGAAATTTTAAGGTTAAGAAAATTAGATATAAGGTTTATTTAATTGTAAGGAAGGAGTAGAATAGCCAACATTCACTTAAATTAATGATTATATGCATTTTCTCTAAAAAAAAAATCAGAAAATTACAGTTTTGTATAGTTTAAAGTTTAAAAAAAGTACAAAAATTTTAAAAAAAATTATTCTAATTCATAATAGTGATTTAACACGTTTACCTAGGTAAGACCCAAAGGTAAAGTTTGAAAAAATGTAAGATATAAAATTATCAATTTAACCTGTATTTATACATATCATTGTTATTTTATTGCCATGTATCAAACTTGTATCATTTAGCTGCATTATTTAAAAATTATTATTTTGTTTATACTTTTCAGTCAATATGGCTAAAAGATCAGCTTCTGCAGTATTTGAATACTTTACAATGTTTCAGGATAGGCTCGAAATAGCTAAATGTAACATCTGCAGTCAGAAAATTAGAAGAGAACCTTCCGGGTGCTACAAGTAAAAAAAATTTCAACCAAATCTTTTTGGAGTATCTAAAATCAAAACACAAAGATGAACATTCACTAGCAGAAAAGGAGCGGTCAAAAGAAACAGAAAAGAAAAAATCTTAATTTTCTTATATTTTGTTTGAAAATTTTTTTTTTTATTATTTGACTGATTGAGCTGAAATTTTCAAAGTATGTGAATTTTTTCACGAAGTTCTGAGTTGATTTCGAGCATTTTTTTGAGTCTATAACGGTTTGAAACTTATTTGGACCCAAAGTTGAAAAAAATGAATAACTGGGTCAAACCACTGGTCCACATGAGCTGAAAATTTAACTGAATACCTTTGCCCCAATTTCTTGCATTGGTGGGAATAGATTTTTGATATCACGTCTAGAAAAAAGTTTATAAGCACTTGAAAAAAAATCGTACCCTTCTGGAGGAAAAAATTATTTAAAAAAAAAAACGCTACCTACTATTTTTTTTATTTGTGAATATTGTTTAGAAGAGGAACAGGGCAACAATTTTTATTTAGTGCATTTTTAAATGCCCTTTGTTTGAAGCGAGATATAGCCTCTCAAACTTTGGGAATTTTTGAAATTTGGCCAAAAATGGACCTTTTTGAAGGCTATATCTCAAAACCAACGAATCTCATCGAATAAAGTACATAGAGGAATTTGTAGCCCCACCCCTCCTCTATACACACCAAAAATAGGAAATGTTATAGTTGTATTTTTTTAAAAAAAGATTTTGTCTGAAAAGGTGGATTTTTTAGTTCAAAAAATTTTTTTTCTTATAGTTGGTCAGTTTTTGGCTTATAACATTTTTTCTATAACTCTGGGAACAAAAGTCTATTAGAGGCTTTTGTAGCCCATATAATTTTGAATAATTAGTCCAACTTTCAGCTCATTCTAAAAAGTGGTTTGGCACCGCCATTCTATTGAAAAAGGGTAAAATTTCCACAAAAAAAAAAAAAAAAAAAAAAAAAACTTTTAACCGTAATAGACTCAGAAAAAACGCTAGAAATGGACTTTTCTTACCGGTAAAAAATCTATATACACTGAAAGTTTCAGCAGAATCGGCTGAAAATTTAAAAAAAAAAAAATTTTTTTTTTTTTTATAATTTGCCATTTTAACCCCGGCCGGCAACCCCGGTTTTCCCTGATTTTTAGCCGGGGCCGGGGCCGGGGTCAGTAAAAATGGCCGGGTTTGGCCGGGGCCGGGGCCCCGGTCGGTTCATATATATATATATATATATATATATATATATATATATATATATATATATATATATATATATATATATATATATATATATATATATATATATATATTATATATAATATATATATATATATATATTGACGCAATAAAACTTGGAAACCGTGTGCTTTTAAAGAAAATAATTTAAGTCGAAATTTGAAATTTGTATCAGATTTTTTTTTTTTTTTCTGTTTCTTTGACGCAAGAATATTTAAAGCTTCAAAAATAGTTTTTCGAAGAGAAACTTTTGTATATGTGTGGGAACCAACTATTATTAGTATCTCTATGCACAGATGTCGATTGAAAGCAAATCATTTGCAAGAGATTCTCTCTCTCTCTCTCTCTCTCTCTTATATATATATATATATATATATATATATATATATATATATATATATATATATATATATATATATATATATATATATATATATATATATATATATATATATATATATATATATATATATATATATATATATATATATATATATATATATATATATATAATATATTTATTTTTTTTTTTTTTTTTTTTTTTTTTTATTTTTGATTATTAAATTATTATTTATTATTATTATTATTATTATTATTATTATTATTATTATTATTATTATGTGGTCGAACGTAATCGAAAATTAAAAGATTGAAATACAGATTTGGTGACCATTATTTTTTATTGACTAATTGCAATTGTATTTCTTTATATCTCCCCACCCCCCTCGACCCCCTCATCCCGCATCCCCTTCCATAAAAAATGTCGTTTGTCGACCGTTTTTTTTTTTTTTTTTTTTTTTTTTTTTTTTTTTTTTTTTTTTTTTATAAACCCCATACAAAGGAAGTCAAAGAAAATAAATTAATAAAGAAAAAAAGTCACAAAAGGAATAGAAAATGTAATTGAAATCGAAATAAACTTCACGCGCTAATAAACATGTTTACGCTGTCACGTACACCCACGCAAACACGCACGAACGCACACACACACACACACACACACACACACACACACACACACACACACTGAAAATTAGACAAGACCATAATTGATGGTTTATTTATATTTGAGAAAGTTTAAAAAATTCTACCTTTATTTGTTGATTTTTCATGTTTTTTTTTCTTCAAGCTATTATACAAAAAGCTTAATTTCCATTGTTTTATTTCAGAAATTTATATCCTTGAGATAATGAATGCCTTTTACCGAAGAAAATAAAATTCTTATTAAACATTATCGAATGGAGAAGAAGTATGGCAGAATGAAATTATTGCATCAATTCCCTCACATAGGATAGACTTTAGGGGGTTTAGACACTCTGCTAAAGAAAATTGATGAAACTGCAAGCATTAAACGAAAAGGAGTAAGCGGGCGTTCCGTTTAATGTTTGTAGTTTCATCAATTTTCTTTAGCAGAGTGTCTAAACCCTCTAAAGTCCATCCTTGGTGAGAGAATTCATGTAATAATTTCATTCTGCCATACTTCTTCTTCATTCGATAATGCTTAATAAGAAATGTAGCTTCTTCGGTAAATGGCATTATCTCAAGGATATAAATTTCTGAAAAACGATATATATTAAGCTTTTTTATATATATCTTAAAAAAATCATCAAAAATCAACAAATAAAGGTAGAATTTTTAAAAAATTTTCTAAAATATAAATAAACCATCAATTATGCTCTTGTCTAATTTTGAGCTATCTACGTTGGATAATTATCGAGTTATTGATAATTTTTAAAGTGTTTTTTTTTGGACCATGGAACACCGTATATATATATATATATATATATATATATATATATATATATATATATATATATATATATATATATATATATATATATATATATATATATATATATATATATATATTGGGGGTTGGTCTTTTTCAGAATCAGGCCTATATGGATTTTCCCAAAACTTATATAAATATTGGAAATATATTGTAATGAAGAAAAAATATTTCTCTAAAATGCCTCAAATTTATAAAACCGAAAGAAAGAAAAAAATTAGTTAAATTGGCCTCTGGTACGAAGAAGAATTTTCACAGTTCTTCGCAAAAAGGATCCATAATAAGAATAGAATTATTGATGGGTTTTATTATACATTTTAAATTATTCATTATTTTTATTAATGTTCAGCTACTCACGGGTCGACGGGTACGGCAATGTTCGGCTGCCATTTCATTCACGTCAAAAAAAAAAAAAAAAATGGTAAAAAAAAATATATATATATATATATATATATATATATATATATATATATATATATATATATATATATATATATATATATATATATATATATATATATATATATATATATATATATATATATATATTTCCGTCAATTTTTCTTATTTTTCCTTCATCAAAACTTATTCCTATAATTCTGTATTTCATTAAAGTCCCTGGGATGATTATATATATATATATATATATATATATATATATATATATATATATATATATATATATATATATATATATATATATATATATATATATATATATATATATATATATATATATATATATATATATATATATATATATATATATATATATATATATATTATATATATATATAATATTC
>SEYY01000194.1:177453-186948 GCA_009176605.1 Armadillidium nasatum
CGCTTATAAAATACGTATTAAAGTTTAAAAAAAAAAAACACAAAAAAAGTAAATAAATATTAGTAAAATTGTAAAAGAAATAGGAGTATTTAATTATTAATTAAAAAAAACAAAAAAGTTAAAATTATATATATATATATATATATATATATATATATATATATATATATATATATATATATATATATATATATATATATATATATATATATATATATATATATATATATATATATATGAACTTTTGTTTTGTGTATTACTTCAGATTGAAGACTCTTCCTCAACGCGGGTGTCACTGACAAACGTGAATACTTCAGCCTCGGGTCTTTACAAATGTTTGGTAATGGCTGACAAATCCGAAGGCGGTTTCAAAAGAAGTTTTAAAGAAGCCAATATGACTGTTGTTGGTAATTATTATTATTATTATTATTATTATTATTATTATTATTATTATTATTATTATTATTATTAAGATCATCATGATGATCATCATCATTATTATTATTATTATTATTATTATTTTTTTTTTTTTATTTTTATTATTTTCATCATATTATTATTATTATTATTGTTATTATTATTATAATTTATTGACTTTATTAGCTTCATATTTGGCTAAAAATTTAGATATTTAAGCGTTTATTTAAAGCTGGGTGAAAAAGGCTATTTCAAATTTGTTTTTTTAAATTACTTTACTATATATATATATATATATATATATATATATATATATATATATATATATATATATATATATATATATATATATATATATATATATATATATATATATATATATATATATATATATATATTAAGAGCTAATGAAGGAAGAAGTGATAAATTGGAATTTAGATAGCTATGCTTTCATTGATTGATGAAAATTGGGTTTGTTAAAGAACTCTTTTTGGAAAAGGTTTCGTTTGGCAAAGATTAAAAGTTTTTATTTGAAAATTAAAGAGTTACTTACTTCATTCCAAATGACCTCAAATGACCCCAATATTATCTTTATCTCATACCGCATCGATTTTTGGACTAAAGCTGAGTGAGAAACGTAGGATTATTATTATTATTATTATTATTATTATTATTATTATTATTATTATTATTTATTATTTTTTTTTTTTTTTTTTTTTATTTTTATTAATATTATTAATTTATTGTTATATTAATATATATATATATATATATATATATATATATATATATATATATATATATATATATATATATATATATATATATATATATATATATATATATATATATATATATATATATATATATATATATATATATATAAATGGAGAACGAACTGGCATCAGATGAGGTTCTCTCCCTGTTTCTGATAATGCTTCCTATCTTCGTCAGGGTTTTCGAACATACTTGCAGGAATTTTGGACTGCGGACAGTCGGGCTGCCAAGCTTCATTCTATCAAACCATTTCCCAGGACTTTGTTTACTTCATGTAGACGATGTCACCGCGAGGAAGTTGTCTTGGCTCGTCTCAGAATTGGCCACACGAATCTGATCCACGGCTGCCTTATGACGAGGGACGACCCACTGTTCTGTCCTTTTTGCCGTCTCTATCCTCTTTCGATCCACCATATTTTTATAGAATGTACAGCTGAGACTTCAGACGCAAGTTCTTTCCTGATTTATATTCCTGCCTTATCCCTAGACCTTCTTCCACACCCTCCTCCCTTCATTACATTAGAATTGTCAGCTTTCAGTGGTGGAATTAATCCTTCCATGAAATTGCACTCTTGTATAAACGTTTTGTGTTTTTTATTAATTTATTAGCCGTTTTTATTGTAATTTTCACTTGTTGAACACCACTTTTTTTTTCCTTTAGCCCCACCTCCCCTGTTCTTAACCGAAACTCAGATACGTCTGAAAACTTCGATAGGATACCCAACACCGTTCTCCCTTACTATCCCCATCTTTCATCAGTTTTCATTAAAAAGCAGGTAATGTGCATATATGCGCAACGAGTCAACGACATCATTTCTTTTCCTATTTTTAATTTGGAGTATTTTGAATCTTCCGCCTTATGAGTTAAGCTGTCTTGCCCTTCAATTGACTATCCAAATTCTTCGACTATCGAAGCTTCAAAATAAAGCACATTCTTTTGCCTTATTATTGTATGGAATATATCATTTTTGGTGATTACAGTGTTCACCTCCATCGGCTTTGCAGTAGTTCTGCAGATACATCTAGTGAACTTGTCTACTGTTTCTTTACCCAAAGGAACCAAGGCAGATGGCGCAGCTCCATACCTCCCACTGTATCACTGGTCTTCTCAGATATGAACCCAACATACTAGATCTTACGTTCCTTTTAATCCTTCACAACATATTGTTAAACTTTTCCATCTCAGAATTTAGATCATCTTATCTCTGTGTCCCATTTTATCTCTTCAAATCTTTTATAGAAAAGGGACTTGCCTTTATCGAGAAACATTTTTAAAACTTCATTGCTGTTAACTCTTTAGACTTGTTAAGTCTTCATTGATTTCCAGTGGATTTATTGCCACTTTAATATGAGAGGTCCGTTGGAGTGTGCAGAGAGCATAGCCGATGTGATTCTCTTTTACCTGAAGTTCGTACTCATTCCGTTCTCTTGTAATTCAACCACAACTCTTAAACCATTATTTAACTCTGCTTGTTATCGTTCTATTTGTTACAGAAACTCTTCCATTTGGAATTATCTTTGTCTACAAGTTTATGTGTCGAAACTATGCTATTCTTTCCGAGTCCACATGCTCATGCTGTTTCAGCCATTTTGTCAAAAAAAAAAAAAAAAAAAAAAAGCCAACTCTTACTTTGGTTCTTCTTGTTTCCTTCCTCTAGTTTTTTTCCGACGGCGCAAAGTTGTACTATTCTCTCAAACCTTTGCCTGTGATTCCACTTTTGACGGTCCAGAGCTTTCCCTCCTCTACCTCCCTCCAACTCATTTATGCTTAACATTGTGATTTGCTCTACAGACACTATTTTTGCTTTCTGTTAGCTAATACCAAGAAGGCGTATTGTCCTGATGATATTCCTCAGGTGTTTCTTAAAACTTGTGTTTCCGTGCTTTCACCCTGCCTTTGTAAACAATTTTGTCCTTGCCAGTAGACTCCCACTTTTTCTTCCAGGAGAAAATTGGGAAGCGCTCACTCATTTTTAGCTTGTTTCAAAAAAGGTACATTCGCTTTCAACCTTCAAACTTTCCATCATACGCTTTAGCTGCCTATCTTTCCAAAATTTTCGAATCTGTCTCAACTGGGAGATTAAGAAACTCAATTCTTCATCTTCGGTATACTCACTATACTATCCCTATTACAAGGAACACTTCCTTCTGGACTCTCTAGTCGTCTCATACATCCTTCTCCTTTGCTCCTTTGAGGAGACCATAGAGACAAATCTTTCTATGTCCATTTCTCCGAGCCCTGACTTTACCTCAATGCTCAATTCAGTATGAACTACACTGGCAAAATTTGAAATAAATTTTCTGCTCCCTTTGATTAACAGTTTCACTTTTAGACTTACATACTTTTAATCGGCTTGTATCGGTTTTAGTCGGCCTTTTGAAATTATTGATTATTCAATGATTTTTTCCCCCTGCGTTAGGTATCTTCTTCATCTTCTCCCAGGGAGGGTTTTCACCCTGTCAATGGATCCAGCATCTTTCTGCATTAGCTCTTAAAAGCCCTTCACCCAGAGCTCTCTTAAAAGATTTTGTTTTTCAGCTCTTTGGTTTTAATACTAGTTCTTGAGTTTTATAAACTTTCAGATAGGGTTTTCCATATAACCTCTAAGCTCTCTCCTAGAGCTCGCTAGAAGATTATGCTTCTCGGAGCTATGGTTTACAATGCTGATCCTGGAGTTGATACAAGCAGTTAGCAGAGTAATCAAAGTGCCGGCTTGCTAGTCCTGTTGCCCTTGCTTTTTTGTTCTTCTCACATGATCCGATCCTGTCGTCGATATTCAAACTCATATATATATATATATATATATATATATATATATATATATATATATATATATATATATATATATATATATATATATATATATATATATATATATATATATATATATATATATATATATAGGGAAATCCATTACTAAGAGCGATATTAAAATAGCATAGTGTGTATTGCAAATAATTATAAGATAGCAATATTTGAGAGTTAAATAGCGTTATTACTTATTTCTCTGCTATTATAATATTAAAGCTTGGTAAGTCTTTTTTTTAACTTCGTAAATAAGTAATTAGTGATAAATAAAAATAAAATAAATTGTTTTATATCGCTTAGTAATTTATTTTTTTGATAAGAAATAGAAAGGCTTAAATAGAATTTTTATTTTCTTATTAAAATTTGTCATATTTGCCAATTTTTTCTTCTTTTTATCTTATCGTAAAATACCATTATCAGCTTATAGACATTTCGGGTAATTCGCCGAATACGGTAATATGTACTCGGGTAATGTCACGTGATATTCTCGCAAGAAAGAGGTCAGGTCACGTACTGTTGGTCATAATAAGGTTAGAAGTCATTGTACGTTTATTTTTATCTCTATGGTTATAAATTATAGGTTTGTAGTATTGGTATAGCCATTTCTTGCGTGAAATTCTACAATTTCAAGTATTATGTGGTATATATATATATATATATATTATATATAATATATATATATATATATATATATATATATATATATATATATATATATATATATATATATATATATATATATATATATATATATATATATATATATATATATATATATATATATATATATATATATATATATATATATATATATATATATATATATATATATATATATATATATATATATTCACCTCTGTTGGGCAAAGGCCAGAGACCTACTAAAAGTTCCACCAGAGTTAGGGGGAAAGTCGGAAACCTGGTGAAATTAAAGGCCGGCATGACCTGATACACGTCGTTTGAACGTGTGTAAGTCATAGGATGTTGGGAAAATAGATGAAGAGAGTGTGTTCCATACTTCACCAGGAGAGTACATGTAAGATTGAGCATAGCGGTTAAGTCTGGGGTCAGAGAGTTGGATAGAGAAAGGATAAAACTGTATAGAAAGACAAGTCGCATGAGCCTTTCTCAGTGGTGGAGGTATGCGACGAGAGAGTTCAGAAGAGCAGTGTCCATTGTATTAGCGATAGTATAGAGAGAGTGACAACAATTTGACAGGCAGAAAGAGACTGAAGAGAATGAGTTTTGGTGGCATTGAAAACGACCATGTTTTCTCTGCCCCAATTTGAAATGCAAGATAGATCAGAGGTCAGCTGCTCCAAGGATACCTTCCTTGCGTTGGGAATTGCGCCTTTCATATTGAAGAGTAATGAAGGGTGGAGTTATCAGCATATGAATGGATAGGAGATGAAGAAACAGAGAGAAGGTCATTAATGAAATGTAGGAAAAGTGTTTGGATGGGACAGATCCTTGAGGGACACCACTATTAATAGATTTAAAGGATGAACGGTGGCCGTCTACCACAGTTGCTATAGAATGACTGGAAAAGAAATCAGAGAGAAGGATAGATTCCGAAAGAGTTAAGTTTGGAAATCAAAGCTTTTTGCCAGTCTATCGAAAGCTTTCGGTATGTCCAGCCTGACAGCAAAAGATTCACCAAAATGCCGAAGAGCGGAAGACCAAGAGTCAGAGAGGAGGGAAAGGAGATCACCAGTAGAGCGTTTCTTACGAAAGCCATATTGGCGATCAGACATAAAATTAGAAGTATTGAGATGTTTCCAAATCTTCCTGTTAAGGATAGATTCGAAAACCTTAGAAAGAACGGAAGTTAAAGAAATTGGACGGTAGTTAGAGGGTTGAGAGGGATCCCCCTTCTTCGGCATAGACTGAATGAGCGCACGTTTCCAGCAAGATGGGAAGGTTGAAGTAGAAAGATAAAGACGGAATAGTTTACGAAGACACGGTGCAAGCTCGGTAGCATAAGGTTTGAGAACCACAGGAGGGATACCATCAGGACCGTACGCCTTCTTAGTGTTAAGCTCAGAGAGAGCAGAATTGCCGTCTTTAGAAGAAATCACAATTTTAGGCATAAATGAGTTTGAAGGGTTTGAAGGAGTAGGAACAGCTCCGGAATCCTCTTAAGGTTGAATTAGAGGTAAAAGTTTGAGCGAAGAGTTCAGCTTCAGAGGAAGACAAAACGGGAGTTATACCGTCAGAAGATATTAAAGGAGGAAATGAGGAAGAAGCAAAGTTAAAGTTTTTTTTTTTTTTTTTTTTTTTTTTTTTTTTTTTTGCAAAATGCCAAAAAAAATTGTTACATTTTAAACGGAGAAATGAGCTTATAGATTTTGCACGATTCCGGGATGAAATATATGTTGCATGAGTTTCTGGAGTTTGAAGACGACGGTAGTCCCTGAAGGCAGCATCCCTTCGGTGGATAGAATGAGAACAAGCAGAGTTAAACCAAGGTTTATTAGGTTTAGAGAAGGGAAAAAAAAATTCGCCTCCATGTCAAAAGAAATATATACTATATATATATATATATATATAATATATATATATATATATATATATATATATATATATATATATATATATATATATATATATATATATATATATATATATATATATATATATATATATATATATATATATATATATATATATATATATATATATATAAATAATATTAATTTACCTCTGGTGGGAAGAGGTCAGAGGCCTACCAAATTTCCACCTGACAAAATTGGGATCCAGGTCAGATTAAAGGTCGATATGTCCCGAAAGACGGCTTTTGAAGATTTGTAAGTCATAGGAAATTGGGAAAATAGATGAAGGGAATGCGTCCCAGATTTTACCAGTACATGCAAGATTGAGCATAGCGGTTAAGTCTGGGGCCAGAGAGTTGGACAGAGAAAGTATGAGACTGTAGAAAGATGTGTAGGAGGAGGTATCCGACGAGAGAGTTCGGAAGAGCAGTGTCCGTTGTAATAGCAATAGTATAGAGAAAGTGACGCAACAATTCGACGTACAAAAAGAGACTGAAGAGAATTAGAGTAGTAGAGTTGATAAGGCGAAAAGCCCTAAGGGGGCTAGGTGTGGCGAACATCACCTATAAAGAGTAAACAACTGGGTTGATGTGAAGAAGTTCTGATGACTCCTCAGAACACCCAACCTCTTAGAAGCTTGTTTAGAACGAGAAATAATGTGATCTTTCCAAGAAAGATCAGAGAAAAAGAAACACCAAATATATTAAGAAGAGAAGAAGGTTTGAGTTGCGTGTTTTCGAAGAAGATATCGTAGTTGTGTGGAAGATTGTGTCGAGTAGAGAGATGGAGGAATTGAGTTTTTGAGGCATTGAAACAACCATGTTTTCTCTGCCCCAATTTGAAATACGAGAAAGATCAGAGGTCAGTTGCTTCAAGGCTACCGTCCTTGCGTAAATATTAATAATATTAATTTTGTTATATCTTTGCATTTGATTTTTGAACAAAAGGTTTATGAAATTGATTGACAATTATTATTTTCCGAGATAAAAATTAATTTTACAAGGCAGCAAATATTATTATTATTATTATTATTATTATTATTATTATTATTATTATTATTATTTTAAAAGAATAAATTAAGGTTTGGAATAGAAAAATTAATTATATTGAATCATTACAATTTATTTTTGTATATATTATATATATATATATATATATATATATATATATATATATATATATATATATATATATATATATATATATATATATATATATATATATATATATTTATTTTTATTTTAATATTTTACTTTAGAATAGCAAAACATAATATAAATATATTTGTTTTGTTTTTTTAAGATTCGCAAATGTTTTTAATTGACTCATCACATTTAACTGTTTTTTCTTTACTTGTTTTTGAAAGCATTTGAGCAATTTTCTCCCCCCCCCCCCATCACCTCCTTCACGAAAAATGTGGATATTGTGTCGTGGTTGAGAGAGAGTGGATGTTGTGAAATTATTTTTATCTTATAATGAATCAAATTTCATGTTTTAATTAACGTTTTGAATGTTTCTTTAATTTGGGTAATATATTCTAACATATCTTCATTAGAAGGTGATTTTATTACATATTTGGTGTTGATAACACTGACTTGTTGATTTCCTTTATGGAATAAAATTCGTATTTGAAGTCTTTGTATCGATCACTATTTTAGTTATTTTCCCAAAATAGGTTAGAGATTTAGTATCTGCGATCAACGATTCAATTATTGTCTGTTAACATGTATTGATTTATTTTTGAAACAGTTTCCATCTATGATTAGACTTTCTTTCATAATTGGCGTGAATTCCATTATTAATTGCTAATTGTACCATTGAAATGATTGAAATGAGTAGTATTAGTATCGTGGCGTAGCGGTAAAGTAATTGACTCGCGTACTTGAAGGCTCTGTTTCGATCACTCATTCATATCCTGGGCAGAAACTTCTTAGAAAAATATCCCCTCCGTGCAGTGTGAATTTTATTTAAAAAAAAAAAAAGGGGGGGCCACTGTTAAAATATTTGTTTTTATGATTAGTACATTCAATATTAGGTACATTAATAAGCAATATTTGGCTTGAAGATAAACTGTAAAAGTTTGCAGTTATTTCGCTAGAATGCGAATGTAGTAAGTTCGGAACAGTCCAACCCCGGATGTG
This sequence comes from Armadillidium nasatum, assembly GCA_009176605.1. Taxonomy (NCBI): domain Eukaryota; kingdom Metazoa; phylum Arthropoda; class Malacostraca; order Isopoda; family Armadillidiidae; genus Armadillidium; species Armadillidium nasatum. The sequence goes on from SEYY01000194.1 coordinate 186,150, forward strand.
AGTTCTTAAAAAATTTGCAGATGTTCTGCATACGCTAATACTATTCCGCGCACCACTACTATGTTATTATTATTATTATTATTATTATTATTATTATTATTATTATTATTATATTATTTTTACTGAGGATTAATTCTACCCTAATAATAGGATTGATTTATGAGTCATCGCGATCTTCTATTCATAATTCTTTTAACCTTTTATTTCTCAAGTAACCCTCTCCCACCTCTTTCTCCCCCACAGTGATCCCCACTTCGAAACCTTTGATAGAGCCCCCCTTGGGGGATAGTCTGCGACCGGGATCAGTGGTGAGTCTGAACTGCACGTCTTCCCCTTCAATTCCTGCTGCGAACCTCGTATGGGAAGTGAATGAAAAACCGGTGAGTATTTTCGGCATGGTTTTGAGTTCCCTTTCTTTTGTTTTATCATATTCATTTTTATCGGGACTTTTTCTATTATTATTATTATTATTATTATTATTATTGAATACGGTAAAGATTTATTTTACTTATGTCCTTGCACGTGATTTGTCATTGGAATTTTGGGTAACGCAAACTCATTCAATTTGTGAAGCTCTCTTTCTGAATTTGATATTAAGAACTAACAGATGTAGATCTGTATGATGTTTTAATATAATTATTTTTATTATTAAAAACTTTTAGAATTTATGTTAATGATGTGTAAGGTATCTTCCGATTACACAGGTTTGCAAAAATATTTTTTATAACCTGTTTTATATATATATATATATATATATATATTATATATATATATATATATATATATTATATATATATAT